>CM042392.1:37160858-37300858 GCA_023634145.1 Thymallus thymallus
TGACAATAGTCCTATGCCACAGAATAGAAGCAGCCAGATTGTTTACTACCAGAACTCTTCCTCGATATGACAATTGTGGTAATAGCCATCGCCACTTCGACAATCGGGCAGACACCTTTTCTATCAAACCCTCCCAGTTTTTCTTTTGAAATTGTTCATTTCCGTAAAAAAACTCCCAATATCTTTATTCCATCTTTTCTCCATTGCAACCATCCTGGAAGTTGTGGAAAATTTCCCAAATTACCAATCATAAAACCTTCACTTTTTGTCCAATTAACCTTTTATACAATTTATTTTTAGTAGTGTTTTTTTTTCTCTCATACAATTCAATAGTTTTTGTTAAAATTCCAATATCTTATTTTTCTGTAATAAAACCTGTAATGTGTTCTGCATAGGCTGATAAAACCACCTTAGAATGACCATTAACATGAGGGATTAAAGTTCCATTTAAATTCCTCCTCAACCTACATAAAGTTTCAATAATTAGGCTAAATAATTGTCCAGAAATAGGACAACCTTGCCTTATGCCTCTTGTCACCCGTATTGGATCACTTAAACCACCCCCTACTTTCACCATCACATAAACATTAGAATACAACAACTTAATATATGAAATAAAACCAAATCCATAACTGTTTAACACTTTAAAAAGATATTCATGATCAACACGATCAAACGCTGTTTCTTGATCCAATGACAACAATATCATTCTTAATATTCTGACTGAATTCAATTATATCTCACTAATAAAAGACTATCTATAATAGATCTCTTAGGAATGCAATATGTTTGATCATTTTTCATCAACAAATCTAGACAGTGCTTGAGTCTATTTGCTAAACCCTTCTAAACTATTTTATAGTCCAGACACAACAGAGATACTGGTCTCCAGTTTTTTAGCAGTCCAAGGTCTCCTTTTTTTGGAAGCAATGACAAAACTGCTCGACGACAACTTATTGGAAGTGAATTATTTTTTATGCATTCTAAAATTACTTCATATAAATCTGGTCCTATTAGGTCCCAGAATTGTTGATAAAATTCCACCGGTAATCCATCAATTCCAGGCAAACTACCTCGAGACTGTTGACGTCTCTGTAAATTCTTGAAAGGTGATTCCATCGTCCAACGCTTGTTTTTGTTTTTCTCCAAGCTGAGGTAACTCTTTAAGAAAGTTTTCAGTACAGTCAATGTCACAACTCTCAGCTCTATATAATTGTTTATAAAAGTCTCCTGCCAGTCTCCTCATTTCTGTAGGATCTGATGTAACTGATCCGTCCGGACGACGAAGATGGCTCATCATCTTTTGTTGGAAATGTTTTCTTTCAAGGTTAAAAAAGAAAGTACTTGGAGCATCCATTTCTTTTATGGAACAGTATCTTGATCTTATCAGTGCTCCTTTTGCTTGCTCACATAGGAGCATTGTCTTTTCTTATTTAACCCATTACACTGTACATCTTCATTATTATTTACAACTTGTCTTTCAATTAACTCAATGTCACTTTGTAAAGCTTTCACTGTTGCTTTCAATATAGTAGAAGAGTGGACACCAGAGTTTGGACAAAACGTTTTTATATTTGCCCACATCCCACCATTGGCTTAGGTTTTCAAATTAATTTTTCTTCAATTTCCAAATATCCCAGAAAATTTTTAATTTTTCACAAAAAGAGACATCCTGTAATAACTTAATGTTAAAAATCCAGTAATAATCTTCTTCAAATTAACATCTAATATGACCATATGATGGTCTGAAAAACCATTAGGTCTAATGAAAGTGTTCATCACCTGTTCCATGTCTTTTTTAAATAAAACCTATCCAATCTCGCTCCGCTAATTCTATTATCAACCACTCGGAGCCATGTATACTCCTTCATTTCTCATTCATCTGTTAACTGGAATTCATTGATAACTTGTTTTAATGCATCACTTGACTTATTATGAGGCTCTTCTCCATTTCTATCCACAACAAAGTCTGTTGTAAAATTCCACTCACCACCAAGTATTAGACAAACATTATCTTCATATTTTTCGATCACATTTCTTAATTCCATAAAAACTATCAGCCTCTCTGGACCATTATTAGGAGCATAAACATTAACAAATACACATTCTATTCCTTTATATTCAATTTGTGTTAATAGTAATGTTCCTTTTACAATTTCTTCTACCTTTACAATATTCACACTTTCAGAAAATAAAATAGCAGCCCTATTTCTTGTCCCATGGCTCAAGGCAACATGTCCTTTCCACCATAAAACCCCATTCAACTTCATTATCCGTTTCTGTGTGTGTTTCTTGTAAAAAACAAACATTAACCTTTTCAATTCTTAAAAACTCTGAAATCTGTGCTAATGTATTCTTGTCCCCCATTAATATGTAATGATCCCACTCTTCACATGTCCCCCATTAATATGTAATGATCTCCACATGTCCCCCATTAATATGTAATGATCTCCACACGTCCCCCATTAATATGTAATGATCTCCACACGTCCCCCATTAATATGTAATGATCCCACTCTTCACATGTCCCCCATTAATATGTAATGATCTCCACATGTCCCCCATTAATATGTAATGATCTCCACATGTCCCCCATTAATATGTAATGATCTCCACACGTCCCCCATTAATATGTAATGATCTCCACACGTCCCCCATTAATATGTAATGATCCCACTCTTCACATGTCCCCCATTAATATGTAATGATCTCCACATGTCCCCCATTAATATGTAATGATCTCCACATGTCCCCCATTAATATGTAATGATCTCCACACGTCCCCCATTAATATGTAATGATCTCCACACGTCCCCCATTAATATGTAATGATCCCACTCTTCACATGTCCCCCATTAATATGTAATGATCTCCACATGTCCCCCATTAATATGTAATGATCTCCACATGTCCCCCATTAATATGTAATGATCTCCACACGTCCCCCATTAATATGTAATGATCCCACTCTTCACATGTCCCCCATTAATATGTAATGATCTCCACATGTCCCCCATTAATATGTAATGATCTCCACATGTCCCCCATTAATATGTAATGATCTCCACACGTCCCCCATTAATATGTAATGATCTCCACACGTCCCCCATTAATATGTAATGATCTCCACACGTCCCCCATTAATATGTAATGATCCCACTCTTCACATGTCCCCCATTAATATGTAATGATCTCCACATGTCCCCCATTAATATGTAATGATCTCCACACGTCCCCCATTAATATGTAATGATCTCCACACGTCCCCCATTAATATGTAATGATCTCCACACATCCATATGGAGGAATAAGAAACGGACAGAAACTGAAGAGCAAAGAAACACCACTTTATTTTTGTGAAACTTTTCTTCTCCTCAATTTCGTTACCATCTTTTTCAGCCTGAATCTTTTCTTTTTATCCAAAACTTCATAGCTCACTGTTTTTTGTAGAAACAACACTGATATTATACATTTATCCACATCTGGAAAAACATCTTCTACAACTTTACCAAAGTGCCAATTAAAATGTCTATTGGGTGAAAAGGTCCATTGTGCCATTTATGGTGCAAAATATGTTGCATTATGCAAAACCCGTAGGGACAACCAGTTGACCCAACTGCAACCAATAATCCCATAAGGACAACCAGTTGACCCAACTGCAAACAATAATCCCATAAGGACAACCAGTTGACCCAACTATAACCAATAATCCCATAAGGACAACCCGTTGACCCAACTATAACCAATAATCCCATAAGGACAACCAGTTGACCCAACTGCAAACAATAATCCCATAAGGACAACCAGTTGACCCAACTATAACCAATAATCCCATAAGGACAACCCGTTGACCCAACTATAACCAATAATCCCATAAGGACAACCAGTTGACCCAACTATAACCAATAATCCCATAAGGACAACCAGTTGACCCAACTACAACCAATAATCTCCCAACAAACTTACACACACACAAAACAACATACAATTATTTTGAATATGTCTGGTTGTGTATGTGATAATTAATATGTCATGGATCTATATTTTTGTTGTTGTTGTTAATAATAATATGAACTTTCTTTTTATTGTTACATTGTAAAGTGCTTTGACAATATTGTTAAGTTGTAACTTTCATGCCAATAAAGCCGAATTTGAATTTTGAATTGAGAGAGACACACAGAGAGAGAGAGAGAGAGAGAGAGAGAGAGAGCGAACGAGCGAGCGAGAGACACACAGAGAGAGAGAGAGAGAGAGAGAGAGAGAGAGAGAGAGAGAGAGAGAGAGAGAGAGAGAGAGAGAGAGAGAGAGAGAGCGAGAGAGAGAAGCGAACTTACAGGGAAGGTGTTGACGAGGTTCCAGCTGAGTTTCTGAGTCAGGAATCGTGTGATGCCTGAACCCTGCATCAACTGGGGGAGCTGGGCTGAGTAGCCAAACGTATCAGGCAACCAGAACTGGACGGTAAGACAGACAACCTTAGAGATACCTTATTTGATATTCAATACATACTCAAGCAATTTGATAGGAATGTGATGTATGAATGGGGAGGAATACATGTCGATGCATATATTACATGACTGATGTGATAATCTACTGTACCTCTTTGCAGTAGTTTCCAAACTCTTGCTTGAAGAATCGCTGTCCCTCCAGGAACTGTCTGACCATGGACTCACCTGACGGTAGGTTTCCATCCTGACAGAGAGAGACAAACAGATAATTACTATAATCTTAATATGAATTTAATAATTACTATATCTCAAATAGGTTTTCAATGTATGGCTCAAGGTCTTACCATCTCCACCCAGGTGCCTCCTACAGGGATGAACTGTCCCTTCTTAACATAGTGTTGGATCTGAGAGTACAGGTCTGGATAACAGCCCTTCACCCAGTCAAACTGCTGTGCCTGGAGAGAGGAGAGGAGAGACCACTATTAACCCAGTCAAACTGCTGTACCTGGAGAGAGGAGAGACCACTATTAACCCAGTCAAACTGATGCAACTGGAGAGAGGAGAGGAGAGACCACTATTAACCCAGTCAAACTGATGTACCTGGAGAGAGGAGAGGAGAGACCACTATTAACCCAGTCAAACTGCTGTACCTGGAGAGAGGAGAGGAGAGACCACTATTAACCCAGTCAAACTGCTGTACCTGGAGAGAGGAGAGGAGAGACCACTATTAACCCAGTCAAACTGCTGTACCTGGAGAGAGGAGAGGAGAGACCACTATTAACCCAGTCAAACTGCTGTACCTGGAGAGAGGAGAGGAGAGACCACTATTAACCCAGTCAAACTGATGTACCTGGAGAGAGGAGAGGAGAGACCACTATTAACCCAGTCAAACTGATGTACCTGGAGAGAGGAGAGGAGAGACCACTATTAACCCAGTCAAACTGATGTACCTGGAGAGAGGAGAGGAGAGACCACTATTAACCCAGTCAAACTGCTGTACCTGGAGAGAGGAGAGGAGAGACCACTATTAACCCAGTCAAACTGCTGTACCTGGAGAGAGGAGAGGAGAGACCACTATTAACCCAGTCAAACTGCTGTACCTGGAGAGAGGAGAGACCACTATTAACCCAGTCAAACTGATGCACCTGGAGAGAGGAGAGGAGAGACCACTATTAACCCAGTCAAACTGCTGTACCTGGAGAGAGGAGAGGAGAGACCACTATTAACCCAGTCAAACTGCTGTACCTGGAGAGAGGAGAGACCACTATTAACCCAGTCAAACTGCTGTACCTGGAGAGAGGAGAGGAGAGACCACTATTAACCCAGTCAAACTGATGCACCTGGAGAGAGGAGAGGAGAGACCACTATTAACCCAGTCAAACTGATGCACCTGGAGAGAGGAGAGGAGAGACCACTATTAACCCAGTCAAACTGCTGTACCTGGAGAGAGGAGAGGAGAGACCACTATTAACCCAGTCAAACTGCTGTACCTGGAGAGAGGAGAGACCACTATTAACCCAGTCAAACTGATGTACCTGGAGAGAGGAGAGGAGAGACCACTATTAACCCAGTCAAACTGCTGTACCTGGAGAGAGGAGAAGAGAGACCACTATTAACCCAGTCAAACTGCTGTACCTGGAGAGAGGAGAGACCACTATTAACCCAGTCAAACTGCTGTACCTGGAGAGAGGAGAGGAGAGACCACTATTAACCCAGTCAAACTGATGCACCTGGAGAGAGGAGAGGAGAGACCACTATTAACCCAGTCAAACTGATGTACCTGGAGAGAGGAGAGACCACTATTAACCCAGTCAAACTGATGTACCTGGAGAGAGGAGAGACCACTATTAACCCAGTCAAACTGCTGTACCTGGAGAGAGGAGAGACCACTATTAACCCAGTCAAACTGCTGTACCTGGAGAGAGGAGAGACCACTATTAACCCAGTCAAACTGCTGTACCTGGAGAGAGGAGAGGAGAGACCACTATTAACCCAGTCAAACTGATGTACCTGGAGAGAGGAGAGACCACTATTAACCCAGTCAAACTGCTGTACCTGGAGAGAGGAGAGGAGAGACCACTATTAACCCAGTCAAACTGCTGTACCTGGAGAGAGGAGAGGAGAGACCACTATTAACCCAGTCAAACTGATGTACCTGGAGAGAGGAGAGACCACTATTAACCCAGCCAAACTGCTGTACCTGGAGAGAGGAGAGGAGAGACCACTATTAACCCAGTCAAACTGCTGTACCTGGAGAGAGGAGAGGAGAGACCACTATTAACCCAGTCAAACTGATGCACCTGGAGAGAGGAGAGGAGAGACCACTATTAACCCAGTCAAACTGATGTACCTGGAGAGAGGAGAGACCACTATTAACCCAGTCAAACTGATGTACCTGGAGAGAGGAGAGACCACTATTAACCCAGTCAAACTGCTGTACCTGGAGAGAGGAGAGACCACTATTAACCCAGTCAAACTGCTGTACCTGGAGAGAGGAGAGGAGAGACCACTATTAACCCAGTCAAACTGCTGTACCTGGAGAGAGGAGAGACCACTATTAACCCAGTCAAACTGCTGTACCTGGAGAGAGGAGAGGAGAGACCACTATTAACCCAGTCAAACTGATGTACCTGGAGAGAGGAGAGACCACTATTAACCCAGTCAAACTGCTGTACCTGGAGAGAGGAGAGACCACTATTAACCCAGTCAAACTGATGTACCTGGAGAGAGGAGAGACCACTATTAACCCAGTCAAACTGCTGTACCTGGAGAGAGGAGAGACCACTATTAACCCAGTCAAACTGATGTACCTGGAGAGAGGAGAGACCACTATTAACCCAGTCAAACTGCTGTACCTGGAGAGAGGAGAGGAGAGACCACTATTAACCCAGTCAAACTGATGTACCTGGAGAGAGGAGAGACCACTATTAACCCAGTCAAACTGATGTACCTGGAGAGAGGAGAGGAGAGACCACTATTAACCCAGTCAAACTGCTGTACCTGGAGAGAGGAGAGGAGAGACCACTATTAACCCAGTCAAACTGCTGTACCTGGAGAGAGGAGAGACCACTATTAACCCAGTCAAACTGATGTACCTGGAGAGAGGAGAGGAGAGACCACTATTAACCCAGTCAAACTGCTGTACCTGGAGAGAGGAGAGACCACTATTAACCCAGTCAAACTGATGTACCTGGAGAGAGGAGACCACTATTAACCCAGTCAAACTGCTGTACCTGGAGAGAGGAGAGGAGAGACCACTATTAACCCAGTCAAACTGATGTACCTGGAGAGAGGAGAGGAGAGACCACTATTAACCCAGTCAAACTGCTGTACCTGGAGAGAGGAGAGACCACTATTAACCCAGTCAAACTGCTGTACCTGGAGAGAGGAGAGGAGAGGAGAGACCACTATTAACCCAGTCAAACTGCTGTACCTGGAGAGAGGAGAGACCACTATTAACCCAGTCAAACTGCTGTACCTGGAGAGAGGAGAGGAGAGACCACTATTAACCCAGTCAAACTGATGTACCTGGAGAGAGGAGAGACCACTATTAACCCAGTCAAACTGCTGTACCTGGAGAGAGGAGAGACCACTATTAACCCAGTCAAACTGCTGTACCTGGAGAGAGGAGAGACCACTATTAACCCAGTCAAACTGATGTACCTGGAGAGAGGAGAGACCACTATTAACCCAGTCAAACTGCTGTACCTGGAGAGAGGAGAGACCACTATTAACCCAGTCAAACTGATGTACCTGGAGAGAGGAGAGGAGAGACCACTATTAACCCAGTCAAACTGATGTACCTGGAGAGAGGAGAGACCACTATTAACCCAGTCAAACTGATGTACCTGGAGAGAGGAGAGGAGAGACCACTATTAACCCAGTCAAACTGATGCACCTGGAGAGAGGAGAAGAGAGACCACTATTAACCCAGTCAAACTGCTGTACCTTGAGAGAGGAGAGACCACTATTAACCCAGTCAAACTGCTGTACCTGGAGAGAGGAGAGACCACTATTAACCCAGTCAAACTGATGCACCTGGAGAGAGGAGAAGAGAGACCACTATTAACCCAGTCAAACTGCTGTACCTGGAGAGAGGAGAGACCACTATTAACCCAGTCAAACTGCTGTACCTGGAGAGAGGAGAGGAGAGACCACTATTAACCCAGTCAAACTGCTGTACCTGGAGAGAGGAGAGGAGAGACCACTATTAACCCAGTCAAACTGCTGTACCTGGAGAGAGGAGAAGAGAGACCACTATTAACCCAGTCAAACTGCTGTACCTGGAGAGAGGAGAGGAGAGACCACTATTAACCCAGTCAAACTGCTGTACCTGGAGAGAGGAGAAGAGAGACCACTATTAACCCAGTCAAACTGCTGTACCTGGAGAGAGGAGAGGAGAGACCACTATTAACCCAGTCAAACTGCTGTACCTGGAGAGAGGAGAGACCACTATTAACCCAGTCAAACTGCTGTACCTGGAGAGAGGAGAGACCACTATTAACCCAGTCAAACTGCTGTACCTGGAGAGAGGAGAGGAGAGACCACTATTAACCCAGTCAAACTGCTGTACCTGGAGAGAGGAGAGGAGAGACCACTATTAACCCAGTCAAACTGCTGTACCTGGAGAGAGGAGAAGAGAGACCACTATTAACCCAGTCAAACTGATGTACCTGGAGAGAGGAGAGGAGAGACCACTATTAACCCAGTCAAACTGCTGTACCTGGAGAGAGGAGAGGAGAGACCACTATTAACCCAGTCAAACTGATGTACCTGGAGAGAGGAGAGACCACTATTAACCCAGTCAAACTGATGTACCTGGAGAGAGGAGAGACCACTATTAACCCAGTCAAACTGCTGTACCTGGAGAGAGGAGAGACCACTATTAACCCAGTCAAACTGCTGTACCTGGAGAGAGGAGAGACCACTATTAACCCAGTCAAACTGCTGTACCTGGAGAGAGGAGAGACCACTATTAACCCAGTCAAACTGCTGTACCTGGAGAGAGGAGAGACCACTATTAACCCAGTCAAACTGATGTACCTGGAGAGAGGAGACCACTATTAACCCAGTCAAACTGCTGTGCCTGGAGAGAGGAGAAGAGAGACCACTATTAACCCAGTCAAACTGCTGTACCTGGAGAGAGGAGAGACCACTATTAACCCAGTCAAACTGATGCACCTGGAGAGAGGAGAGACCACTATTAACCCAGTCAAACGGCTGCACCTGGAGAGAGGAGAGACCACTATTAACCCAGTCAAACTGCTGTACCTGGAGAGAGGAGAGGAGAGACCACTATTAACCCAGTCAAACTGCTGTACCTGGAGAGAGGAGAGACCACTATTAACCCAGTCAAACTGATGTACCTGGAGAGAGGAGAGGAGAGACCACTATTAACCCAGTCAAACTGATGCACCTGGAGAGAGGAGAGACCACTATTAACCCAGTCAAACTGATGTACCTGGAGAGAGGAGAGACCACTATTAACCCAGTCAAACTGATGTACCTGGAGAGAGGAGAGGAGAGACCACTATTAACCCAGTCAAACTGCTGTACCTGGAGAGAGGAGAGACCACTATTAACCCAGTCAAACTGATGTACCTGGAGAGAGGAGAGGAGAGACCACTATTAACCCAGTCAAACTGATGTACCTGGAGAGAGGAGAGACCACTATTAACCCAGTCAAACTGATGTACCTGGAGAGAGGAGAGACCACTATTAACCCAGTCAAACTGATGTACCTGGAGAGAGGAGAGGAGAGACCACTATTAACCCAGTCAAACTGCTGTACCTGGAGAGAGGAGAGACCACTATTAACCCAGTCAAACTGATGTACCTGGAGAGAGGAGAGGAGAGACCACTATTAACTCAGTCAAACTGCTGTACCTGGAGAGAGGAGAGGAGAGACCACTATTAACCCAGTCAAACTGCTGTACCTGGAGAGAGGAGAGACCACTATTAACCCAGTCAAACTGCTGTACCTGGAGAGAGGAGAAGAGAGACCACTATTAACCCAGTCAAACTGCTGTACCTGGAGAGAAGAGAGACCACTATTAACCCAGTCAAACTGCTGTACCTGGAGAGAGGAGAAGAGAGACCACTATTAACCCAGTCAAACTGCTGTACCTGGAGAGGAGAAGAGAGACCACTATTAACCCAGTCAAACTGCTGTACCTGGAGAGAGGAGAGGAGAGACCACTATTAACCCAGTCAAACTGCTGTACCTGGAGAGAGGAGAGACCACTATTAACCCAGTCAAACTGATGTACCTGGAGAGAGAAGAGACCACTATTAACCCAGTCAAACTGCTGTACCTGGAGAGAGGAGAGAACACTATTAACCCAGTCAAACTGCTGTGCCTGGAGAGAGGAGAGACCACTATTAACCCAGTCAAACTGCTGTACCTGGAGAGAAGAGAGACCACTATTAACCCAGTCAAACTGCTGTACCTGGAGAGAGGAGAGGAGAGACCACTATTAACCCAGTCAAACTGCTGTACCTGGAGAGAGGAGAGGAGAGACCACTATTAACCCAGTCAAACTGCTGTACCTGGAGAGAGGAGAGGAGAGACCACTATTAACCCAGTCAAACTGATGTACCTGGAGAGGAGAGACCACTATTAACCCAGTCAAACTGCTGTACCTGGAGAGAGGAGAGGAGAGACCACTATTAACCCAGTCAAACTGCTGTGCCTGGAGAGAGGAGAGGAGAGACCACTATTAACCCAGTCAAACTGCTGTGCCTGGAGAGAGGAGAAGAGAGACCACTATTAACCCAGTCAAACTGCTGTACCTGGAGAGAGGAGAGACCACTATTAACCCAGTCAAACTGATGCACCTGGAGAGAGGAGAGACCACTATTAACCCAGTCAAACTGATGTACCTGGAGAGAGGAGAGGAGAGACCACTATTAACCCAGTCAAACTGATGTACCTGGAGAGAGGAGAGGAGAGACCACTATTAACCCAGTCAAACTGCTGTACCTGGAGAGAGGAGAGGAGAGACCACTATTAACCCAGTCAAACTGCTGTACCTGGAGAGAGGAGAGACCACAATTAACCCAGTCAAACTGCTGTACCTGGAGAGAGGAGAGACCACAATTAACCCAGTCAAACTGCTGTGCCTGGAGAGAGGAGAGGAGAGACCACTATTAACCCAGTCAAACTGATGTACCTGGAGAGAGGAGAGGAGAGACCACTATTAACCCAGTCAAACTGATGTACCTGGAGAGAGGAGAGACCACTATTAACCCAGTCAAACTGATGTACCTGGAGAGAGGAGAGACCACTATTAACCCAGTCAAACTGATGTACCTGGAGAGAGGAGAGACCACTATTAACCCAGTCAAACTGATGTACCTGGAGAGAGGAGACCACTATTAACCCAGTCAAACTGCTGTACCTGGAGAGAGGAGAGACCACTATTAACCCAGTCAAACTGATGTACCTGGAGAGAGGAGAGGAGAGACCACTATTAACCCAGTCAAACTGCTGTACCTGGAGAGAGGAGAGGAGAGACCACTATTAACCCAGTCAAACTGATGTACCTGGAGAGAGGATACCACTATTAACCCAGTCAAACTGATGTACCTGGAGAGAGGAGAGGAGAGACCACTATTAACCCAGTCAAACTGATGTACCTGGAGAGAGGAGACCACTATTAACCCAGTCAAACTGCTGTACCTGGAGAGAGGAGAAGAGAGACCACTATTAACCCAGTCAAACTGCTGTACCTGGAGAGAGGAGAGGAGAGACCACTATTAACCCAGTCAAACTGCTGTACCTGGAGAGAGGAGAGACCACTATTAACCCAGTCAAACTGCTGTACCTGGAGAGAGGAGAGACCACTATTAACCCAGTCAAACTGCTGTACCTGGAGAGAGGAGAGGAGAGACCACTATTAACCCAGTCAAACTGCTGTACCTGGAGAGAGGAGAGGAGAGACCACTATTAACCCAGTCAAACTGATGTACCTGGAGAGAGGAGAGGAGAGACCACTATTAACCCAGTCAAACTGATGTACCTGGAGAGAGGAGAGACCACTATTAACCCAGTCAAACTGCTGTACCTGGAGAGAGGAGAGACCACTATTAACCCAGTCAAACTGCTGTACCTGGAGAGAGGAGAGACCACTATTAACCCAGTCAAACTGATGTACCTGGAGAGAGGAGAGACCACTATTAACCCAGTCAAACTGCTGTACCTGGAGAGAGGAGAGGAGAGACCACTATTAACCCAGTCAAACTGCTGTACCTGGAGAGAGGAGAGGAGAGACCACTATTAACCCAGTCAAACTGATGTACCTGGAGAGAGGAGAGGAGAGACCACTATTAACCCAGTCAAACTGATGTACCTGGAGAGAGGAGAGACCACTATTAACCCAGTCAAACTGCTGTACCTGGAGAGAGGAGAAGAGAGACCACTATTAACCCAGTCAAACTGCTGTACCTGGAGAGAGGAGAGACCACTATTAACCCAGTCAAACTGATGTACCTGGAGAGAGGAGAGACCACTATTAACCCAGTCAAACTGATGTACCTGGAGAGAGGAGAGACCACTATTAACCCAGTCAAACTGCTGTACCTGGAGAGAGGAGAGACCACTATTAACCCAGTCAAACTGCTGTACCTGGAGAGAGGAGAGACCACTATTAACCCAGTCAAACTGATGTACCTGGAGAGAGGAGAGGAGAGACCACTATTAACCCAGTCAAACTGCTGTACCTGGATAGAGGAGAAGAGAGACCACTATTAACCCAGTCAAACTGCTGTACCTGGAGAGAGGAGAGACCACTATTAACCCAGTCAAACTGCTGTACCTGGAGAGAGGAGAGACCACTATTAACCCAGTCAAACTGCTGTACCTGGAGAGAGGAGAAGAGAGACCACTATTAACCCAGTCAAACTGCTGTACCTGGATAGAGGAGAAGAGAGACCACTATTAACCCAGTCAAACTGCTGTACCTGGAGAGAGGAGAGACCACTATTAACCCAGTCAAACTGCTGTACCTGGAGAGAGGAGAGACCACTATTAACCCAGTCAAACTGCTGTACCTGGAGAGAGGAGAGACCACTATTAACCCAGTCAAACTGCTGTGCCTGGAGAGAGGAGAGACCACTATTAACCCAGTCAAACTGCTGTACCTGGAGAGAGGAGAGACCACTATTAACCCAGTCAAACTGCTGTACCTGGATAGAGGAGAAGAGAGACCACTATTAACCCAGTCAAACTGCTGTACCTGGAGAGAGGAGAGACCACTATTAACCCAGTCAAACTGCTGTACCTGGAGAGAGGAGAGACCACTATTAACCCAGTCAAACTGCTGTACCTGGAGAGAGGAGAGACCACTATTAACCCAGTCAAACTGCTGTGCCTGGAGAGAGGAGAGACCACTATTAACCCAGTCAAACTGCTGTACCTGGAGAGAGGAGAGACCACTATTAACCCAGTCAAACTGCTGTACCTGGAGAGAGGAGAAGAGAGACCACTATTAACCCAGTCAAACTGCTGTACCTGGAGAGAGGAGAGGAGAGACCACTATTAACCCAGTCAAACTGCTGTACCTGGAGAGAGGAGAAGAGAGACCACTATTAACCCAGTCAAACTGCTGTACCTGGAGAGAGGAGAGACCACTATTAACCCAGTCAAACTGCTGTACCTGGAGAGAGGAGAAGAGAGACCACTATTAACCCAGTCAAACTGCTGTACCTGGAGAGAGGAGAGGAGAGACCACTATTAACCCAGTCAAACTGATGCACCTGGAGAGAGGAGAGACCACTATTAACCCAGTCAAACTGCTGTACCTGGAGAGAGGAGAGACCACTATTAACCCAGTCAAACTGATGCACCTGGAGAGAGGAGAGGAGAGACCACTATTAACCCAGTCAAACTGATGTACCTGGAGAGAGGAGAGGAGAGACCACTATTAACCCAGTCAAACTGATGTACCTGGAGAGAGGAGAGACCACTATTAACCCAGTCAAACTGATGTACCTGGAGAGAGGAGAGGAGAGACCACTATTAACCCAGTCAAACTGCTGTACCTGGAGAGAGGAGAGACCACTATTAACCCAGTCAAACTGCTGTACCTGGAGAGAGGAGAGACCACTATTAACCCAGTCAAACTGCTGTACCTGGAGAGAGGAGAGACCACTATTAACCCAGTCAAACTGCTGTACCTGGAGAGAGGAGAGGAGAGACCACTATTAACCCAGTCAAACTGCTGTACCTGGAGAGAGGAGAGGAGAGACCACTATTAACCCAGTCAAACTGATGCACCTGGAGAGAGGAGAGGAGAGACCACTATTAACCCAGTCAAACTGATGTACCTGGAGAGAGGAGAGACCACTATTAACCCAGTCAAACTGATGTACCTGGAGAGAGGAGAGACCACTATTAACCCAGTCAAACTGCTGTACCTAGAGAGAGGAGAGGAGAGACCACTATTAACCCAGTCAAACTGCTGTACCTGGAGAGAGGAGAGGAGAGACCACTATTAACCCAGTCAAACTGCTGTACCTGGAGAGAGGAGAGGAGAGACCACTATTAACCCAGTCAAACTGCTGTACCTGGAGAGAGGAGAGGAGAGACCACTATTAACCCAGTCAAACTGATGTACCTGGAGAGAGGAGAGACCACTATTAACCCAGTCAAACTGCTGTACCTGGAGAGAGGAGAGACCACTATTAACCCAGTCAAACTGATGTACCTGGAGAGAGGAGAGGAGAGACCACTATTAACCCAGTCAAACTGCTGTACCTGGAGAGAGGAGAGGAGAGACCACTATTAACCCAGTCAAACTGCTGTACCTGGAGAGAGGAGAGGAGAGACCACTATTAACCCAGTCAAACTGCTGTACCTGGAGAGAGGAGAGGAGAGACCACTATTAACCCAGTCAAACTGCTGTACCTGGAGAGAGGAGAGGAGAGACCACTATTAACCCAGTCAAACTGCTGTACCTGGAGAGAGGAGAGGAGAGACCACTATTAACCCAGTCAAACTGCTGTACCTGGAGAGAGGAGAGGAGAGACCACTATTAACCCAGTCAAACTGCTGTACCTGGAGAGAGGAGAGGAGAGACCACTATTAACCCAGTCAAACTGATGTACCTGGAGAGAGGAGAGACCACTATTAACCCAGTCAAACTGCTGTACCTGGAGAGAGGAGAGGAGAGACCACTATTAACCCAGTCAAACTGATGTACCTGGAGAGAGGAGAGGAGATACCACTATTAACCCAGTCAAACTGATGTACCTGGAGAGAGGAGAGACCACTATTAACCCAGTCAAACTGCTGTACCTGGAGAGAGGAGAAGAGAGACCACTATTAACCCAGTCAAACTGCTGTACCTGGAGAGAGGAGAGGAGAGACCACTATTAACCCAGTCAAACTGCTGTACCTGGAGAGAGGAGAGACCACTATTAAACCAGTCAAACTGCTGTACCTGGAGGGAGGAGAGGAGAGACCACTATTAACCCAGTCAAACTGCTGTACCTGGAGAGAGGAGAGGAGATACCACTATTAACCCAGTCAAACTGCTGTACCTGGAGAGAGGAGAGGAGAGACCACTATTAACCCAGTCAAACTGATGCACCTGGAGAGAGGAGAGGAGAGACCACTATTAACCCAGTCAAACTGCTGTACCTGGAGAGAGGAGAGACCACTATTGAGTAAGTATGAAAAGTGCAGTACCTGTGAACAGGTGAGTGAGTATTAAAGGTGAAGTAGCTGTGAACAGGTGAGTGAGTATTAAAGGTGAAGTACCTGTGAACAGGTGAGTGAGTATGAAAGGTGCAGTACCTGTGAACAGGTGAGTGAGTATGAAAGGTGCAGTACCTGTGAACAGGTGAATACCATGTGAGGGTTCTTCTCCATAAGTCTGATCACAGTCACCCAGCTCCTGGCACACTTCCTGATGGTCTCCTCATAGGGCCACAGCCAGGCTGGAGAGAGACGGGGACAGAGCAGGATATTACTGACTTCTTACCAATGTCTAATATCCAACTTTATAATTGTTCCTTTAGGACAATTACTATCAGTACACAGTGGAGCACCAGTACACAGTGGAGCATCAGTACACAGTGGAGCATCAGTGCACAGTGGAGCATCAGTACACAGTGGAGCATCAGTGCACAGTGGAGCATCAGTGCACAGTGGAGCATCAGTACACAGTGGAGCATCAGTACACAGTGGAGCATCAGTACACAGTGGAGCATCAGTACACAGTGGAGCATCAGTGCACAGTGGAGCATCAGTGCACAGTGGGGAATCATTACAGGAGAACTCAATACATGGACATACACAAAACAAAAGCAGTAATGTTGAAAGTTAACAGAGATGTTCACCTGAGTCAATGTGGCAGTGTCCCATAGCATGGACAGTGTGCTGGCTCTGGCCATTCCTCTGGCTGAAGAATTTATGAGCCAGACTACGGGCTGCAGGAAAGGAATTGGGATTGGTCGGCTCACACAGGTTCACCATCTCATTGGCTGTGAACAGAGCCTGGTACCCACGCTGCTCCCCTTCACCTAGCAACTGAGAGCAGGCAGAAGAACAGGACATTAAGAGAGTAGAAACAGAATTCACAGTTACTCTTCATGACAGTTACTCTTCATGACAGTTACTCTTCATGACAGTCACTCTTCATGACAGTTACTCTTCATGACAGTTACTCTTCATGACAGTTACTCTTCATGACAGTCACTCTTCATGACAGTTACTCTTCATGACAGTCACTCTTCATGACAGTTACACTTCATGACAGTTACTCTTCATGACAGTTACACTTCATGACAGTTACTCTTCATGACAGTTACTCTTCATGACAGTTACACTTCATGACAGTTACTCTTCATGACAGTTACTCTTCATGACAGTTACACTTCATGACAGTTACACTTCATGACAGTTACACTTCATGACAGTTACTCTTCATGACAGTTACACTTCATGACAGTTACTCTTCATGACAGTTACACTTCATGACAGTCACTCTTCATGACAGTCACTCTTCATGACAGTTACTCTTCATGACAGTTACTCTTCATGACAGTTACTCTTCATGACAGTTACATCATGACAGTCACTCTTCATGACAGTTACTCTTCATGACAGTTACTCTTCATGACAGTTACACTTCATGACAGTTACTCTTCATGACAGTTACTCTTCATGACAGTTACATCATGACAGTTACATCATGACAGTTACATCATGACAGTTACATGTCACTATGCCATCTTGAGCAGTGTAAGGTAACCCATTTCAGGTTTTCCATTTAAATGGTTGATTTAGTTCGTCTAGTACACCTGCTGCAGACATGGCATACTTCACATCCTATCATGTAGTACCTTCACATTAAAGGATACAGATATCCCAACGTACCTTGACCATGTCAACCAGCATCTCCAAGTCGGTCAGCAGCTCCCTGACTTCCGGCTTAAACACCACAAGCTCCGCCTTCTGGACAGAGTACTTCCTGTCTGGGTCAGGTGCTGCAATCATGGATGCCTGACCCGCTCCGAAAAGACCATTACACGCCAGCTCTACATACAGGGAAATGCTAAGAGAGACAGAAGACAGTGCAAACTACAGTTTATAACCCAGAACTGGAACACACTGAGGAGATCATGGATTCCTGACCCGCTCCAAACAGACCGTGCCTGTTCTTTCAACCAAACGATTAGTCTATGTATTTTTCCATATACAGTGCATTCAGAAAGTATTCAGACCAGTTAACATTTTCCACATCAATCTACACACAATGAGTATAAAGCAAAAGACCTGTTATCATTTTTAAAATAAATGTATCAAAAATAAAAAACAGAAATACCTTATTTACATAAGTATTCAGATCCTTTGCTATAAGACTCTAAATTGAGCTCAGGTGCTTCCTGTTTCCATTGATCATCCTTGAGATGTTTCTACAACTTCATTGGAGTCCACCTGTGGTAAATTACATTGATTGGACATGATTTGGAAAGGCACACACCTGTCTATATAAGGTCCCACAGTTGACAGTGCATGTCAGAGCAAAAAACCAAGCCATGAGGTCGAAAGAATTGTCCGTAGAGCTCCGAGACAGGATTGTGTCGAGGCACAGATCTGGGGAAGGGTACCAAAACATTTCTGCAGAATTGAAGGTCCCCAAGAACACAGTGGCCTCCATCATTCTTAAATGGAAGAAGTTTGGAACCACTAAGACTTCCTAGAGCTGGCCGCCCAGCCAAACTGAGCAATCAGGGGAGAAGGGCCTTGGTCAGGCAGGTCACTCTGACAGAGCTATAGAGTTTCTCTGTGGAGATGGGAGAACCTTCCAGAAGGACAACCATCTCGGCAGCACTCCACCAATCAGGCCTTTATGGTAGAGTGGCCAGACGGAAGCCACTCCTCAGTAAAAGGCACATGACAGACAGGAGTTTGCCAAAAGACACCTAAAGACTTTCAGACCATGAGAAACAAGATTTGCCGGTCTAATGAAACCAAGATTGAACTCTTTGGCCTGAATGCCAAGCGTCATATATGGAGGAAACCTGGCACCATCCCTAAGGTGAAGCATGGTGGTGGCAGCATCATGTTGTGGGGATGTTTTTCAGCGGGAGGGACTGGGAGACTAGTCAGGATCGAGGCAAAGCTGAATGGAGCAAAGTACAGAGAGATCCTTGATGAAAACCTGCTCCAGAGCACTCAGGACCTAACACTGGGGTGAAAGTTCACCATCCAAAAAGACAGCGACCCTAAGCACACAGACAAGACAACACAGGAGTGGCTACAGACAAGTCTCTGAATGTCCTTGAGTGGCCCAGCCAGAGCCCGGACTTGAACCCGATCGAACATCTCTGGAGAGACCTGAAAATAGCTGTGCAGCAACGTTCCCCATCCAACCTGACAGAGCTTGAGAGGATCTGCAGAGAAGAATGGGAGGAACTCCCTAAATACAGGTGTGAAACATATCAGTGCATAATAGCAAAGTTAACCAGCATATTGGTGTTAAGAACAACGGAGGCAGCGGCAGAATGAGGATATTAGAAAACAATTGTCTAAGAAAAGTGAAGAAACGCAGATAGATGGCAGCATTTAACCAGGTCAGGAAGAGGGAATATGGAAGAATACAAACAGTGTAGTTAACAGGCTAAATGTCAGATAGGGACAAAGTGGAGTCTCAGTTCAACGGCTCAGACACCAGACGTATGTGGCAGGTCTACAGACACCAGACGTATGTGGCAGGTCTACAGACACCAGACGTATGTGGCAGGTCTACAGACACCAGACGTATGTGGCAGGTCTACAGACACCAGACGTATGTGGCAGGTCTACAGACAATCCCAGACTATAAAAGGAAAACCAACCACTTTGTGGACACCGACGTCTTGCTTCCAGACAGACTGAACACCTTCGCTCGCTTTGAGGATAATACAGTTACACCGACGCAGACCTCTACCAAGGACTGTGGGCTCTCCTTCTCCGTGGCCGACGTGAGTAAGACATTTAAGCATGTTGACCCTTGCAAGGCTGCAGGCCCAGACAGCATCCCTAGCCGCGTCCTCAGAGCATGTGCAGACCAGCTGGCTGGTGTGTTTACAGATATACTCAATCTCTCCCTATCCCAGTTTGCTGTCCCTACATGCTTCAAGATGGCCACCATTGTTCCTGTACCCAAGAAAGCAAAGGTAACTGAACTAAATGACTATCTCCCCGTAGTTCTCACCTCTGTCATCATGAAGTGCTTTGAGAGACTAGTCAAGGATCATATCACCTCCACCTTACCAGCCATCCTAGACCCACTTCAATTTGCTTATCGTCCCAATAGATCCACAGACGATACAATCGCCACCACACTACACACTGCCCTGTCCCATCTGGACAAGAGGAATACCTATGTAAGAATGCTGTTTATTGACTACAGCTCAGCATTCAACATCATAGTACCCTCCAAGCTCATCATTAAGCTCGAGGCCCTGGGTCTGAAACCCGCCCTGTGCAACTGGGTCCTGGACTTCCTGATGGGTCACCCCCAGGTGGTGAAGGTACAGGACTACAGGAGATACTACAGGATATAGTACATAAGACTACAGGAGATACTACAGTATATAGTACATAAGACTACAGGAGAATACTACAGTATATAGTACATAAGACTACAGTATATAGTACATAAGACTACAGGAGTACAGGAGAATACTACAGGATATAGTACATAAGACTACAGGAGAAAACTACAGTATATAGTACATAAGACTACAGGAGAATACTACAAGATATGGTGCATAAGACTACAGGAGAATACTACAGGATATAGTACATAAGACTACAGGAGAAAACTACAGTATATAGTACATAAGACTACAGGAGAATACTACAAGATATAGTACATAAGACTACAGGAGATCCTACAGGAGTACAGGAGAATACTACAAGATATAGTACATAAGACTACAGGAGATACTACAGGAGTACAGGAGAATACTACAGGATATAGTACATAAGACTACAGGAGATACTACAGGAGAATACTACAGTATATAGTACATAAGACTACAGGAGATACTACAGGAGTACAGGAGAATACTACAGGATATAGTACATAAGACTACAGGAGATACTACAGGAGTACAGGAGAATACTACAGGGTATATTACATAAGACTACAGGAGATCCTACAGGAGTACAGGAGAATACTACAGGATATAGTAGATAAGACTACAGGAGATACTACAGGAGTACATGAAATAACACATATGGAATCATGTAGTAACCAAAAAAGTGTTAAACAAATCAAAATATATTTTAGATTCTTCAAATAGCCACCCTTTACCATGATGACAGCTTTGCACACTCTTGGCATTCTCTCAACCAGCTTCACCTGGAATGCTTTTCCATCAGTCTTGAAGGAGTTCCCACATATGCTGAGCACTTGTTGGCTGCTTTTCCTTCACTCTGCGGTCCAACTCATTCCAAACCATCTCAATTGGGTTGAGGTCGGGTGATTGTGGAGGCCAGGTCATCTGATGCAGCACTCCATCACTCTCCTTCTTGGTCTCTTCTTCTTATTGGTGTCCTTTAGTAGTGGTTTCTTTGCAGCAATTCGACCATGAAGGCCTGATTCACACAGTTGATGTTGAGATGTGTCTGTTACTCTGTGAAGCATTTATTTGGGCTGCAATCTGAGGCAGGTAACTCTAATGAACTTATCCTCTGCAGCAGAGGTATTTCTGGGTCTTCCATTCCTGTGGCGGTCCTCATGAAGCTGGTTGAGAGAATGCCATGAGTGTGCAAAGCTGTCATCAAGGCAAAGGGTGGCTTCTTTGAAGAATCTCAAAAAATAAAATATATTTTGATTTGTTTAACACTTTTTTGGTTACTACATGATTCCATATGTGTTATGTCATAGTTTTGATGTCTTCACTTTTATTCTACAATGTAGAAAATAGTAAAAATAAAGAAAAACCATTGAATGAGTAATATTCCAACCTTTTGGCCCCCAGTGTATATATAAATAAAACCATGTTTGGACTTCGATAAAGAGAAATAAATTGTATGCGGGCAACACAAGGATTTCAAAGACAGACAAATTCCTGAACAGCATATGTTAAATGACTAGAATGAACTGAAGCCACTAACCTGTGTGGCTCATCATCCCTCAGACACTCAGTCAGGATGTAGCTGGTCTTCTCCCCTTCTTTGGTCAACCCCTGTCAATCAAATAACAACATCAACCCCTGTCAATCAAATAACAACATCAACCCCTGTCAATCAAATAACAACATCAACCCCTGTCAATCAAATAACAACATCAACCCCTGTCAATCAAATAACAACATCAACCCCTGTCAATCAAATAACAACATCAACCCCTGTCAATCAAATAACAACATCAACCCCTGTCAATCAAATAACAACATCAACCCCTGTCAATCAAATAACAACATCAACCCCTGTCAATCAAATAACAACATCAACCCCTGTCAATCAAATAATAACATCAACCCCTGTCAATCAACTGAGAATCAAACTGTGTTTAAACAACATGTAGTGAGTCTTGATTAGTATATAGTTCAGATAACTAAAACAGACTGTGAGTGTAACCTAGTCTAACAGAGATCTGGAGGATGAGACTAGTCTGTTGAGGTACTGTAGTGTTATGGTGGTTGGTACTGTAGTGTTATGGTGGTTGGTACTGTAGTGTTATGGTGGTTGAGGTACTGTAGTGTTATGGTGGTTGGTACTGTAGTGTTATGGTGGTTGGTACTGTAGTGTTATGGTGGTTGAGGTACTGTAGTGTTATGGTGGTTGGTACTGTAGTGTTATGGTGGTTGGTACTGTAGTGTTATGGTGGTTGAGGTACTGTAGTGTTATGGTGGTTGGTACTGTAGTGTTATGGTGGTTGAGGTACTGTAGTGTTATGGTGGTTGGTACTGTAGTGTTATGGTGGATGGTACTGTAGTGTTATGGTGGTTGGTACTGTAGTGTTATGGTGGTTGGTACTGTAGTGTTATGGTGGTTGGTACTGTAGTGTTATGGTGGTTGGTACTGTAGTGTTATGGTGGATGGTACTGTAGTGTTATGGTGGATGGTACTGTAGTGTTATGGTGGTTGGTACTGTAGTGTTATGGTGGTTGGTACTGTAGTGTTATGGTGGTTGGTACTGTAGTGTTATGGTGGTTGGTACTGTAGTGTTATGGTGGTTGGTACTGTAGTGTTATGGTGGTTGGTACTGTAGTGTTATGGTGGTTGGTACTGTAGTGTTATGGTGGTTGGTACTGTAGTGTTATGGTGGTTGGTACTGTAGTGTTATGGTGGTTGAGGTACTGTAGTGTTATGGTGGTTGAGGTACTGTAGTGTTATGGTGGTTGGTACTGTAGTGTTATGGTGGTTGAGGTACTGTAGTGTTATGGTGGTTGGTACTGTAGTGTTATGGTGGATGGTACTGTAGTGTTATGGTGGTTGAGGTACTGTAGTGTTATGGTGGTTGAGGTACTGTAGTGTTATGGTGGTTGGTACTGTAGTGTTATGGTGGTTGGTACTGTAGTGTTATGGTGGTTGGTACTGTAGTGTTATGGTGGTTGGTACTGTAGTGTTATGGTGGTTGAGGTACTGTAGTGTTATGGTGGTTGGTACTGTAGTGTTATGGTGGTTGGTACTGTAGTGTAATGGTGGTTGGTACTGTAGTGTAATGGTGGTTGGTACTGTAGTGTTATGGTGGTTGGTACTGTAGTGTTATGGTGGTTGGTACTGTAGTGTTATGGTGGTTGAGGTACTGTAGTGTTATGGTGGTTGAGGTACTGTAGTGTTATGGTGGTTGAGGTACTGTAGTGTTATGGTGGTTGAGGTACTGTAGTGTTATGGTGGTTGAGGTACTGTAGTGTTATGGTGGTTGGTACTGTAGTGTTATGGTGGTTGGTACTGTAGTGTTATGGTGGTTGGTACTGTAGTGTTATGGTGGTTGGTACTGTAGTGTTATGGTGGTTGGTACTGTAGTGTTATGGTGGTTGAGGTACTGTAGTGTTATGGTGGTTGAGGTACTGTAGTGTTATGGTGGTTGAGGTACTGTAGTGTTATGGTGGTTGAGGTACTGTAGTGTTATGGTGGTTGGTACTGTAGTGTTATGGTGGTTGGTACTGTAGTGTAATGGTGGTTGGTACTGTAGTGTTATGGTGGTTGGTACTGTAGTGTTATGGTGGTTGGTACTGTAGTGTTATGGTGGTTGGTACTGTAGTGTTATGGTGGTTGGTACTGTAGTGTTATGGTGGTTGAGGTACTGTAGTGTTATGGTGGTTGGTACTGTAGTGTTATGGTGGTTTGTACTGTAGTGTTATGGTGGTTGGTACTGTAGTGTTATGGTGGTTGGTACTGTAGTGTTATGGTGGTTGGTACTGTAGTGTTATGGTGGTTGGTACTGTAGTGTTATGGTGGTTGGTACTGTAGTGTTATGGTGGTTGGTACTGTAGTGTTATGGTGGTTGGTACTGTAGTGTTATGGTGGTTGGTACTGTAGTGTTATGGTGGTTGGTACTGTAGTGTCCAAAGTAGTTTCAACAGGCTTTTCCGTAGCGACGTCGCCGAGACCGCGCCCAGAAATCTGCTCCTTTTATTCTCTGTACCCAACGCACTAGACGACCAGTTCTTAAAGCCTTTAGCCGTACCCTTATCCTGCTCCTCCTCTGTTCCTCTGGTGATGTAGAGGTAAACCCAGGCCCTGTAACCCCCAGTACTACACCTATTCCCCAGGCGCTCTCATTTGTTGACTTCTGTAACCGTAAAAGCATTGGTTTCTTGCATGTTAACATTAGAAGCCTCCTCCCTAAGTTTGATTTATTCACTGCTTTAACACACTCTGCCAACCCTGACGTCCTAGTCTGCAGAGCTCTGTCATACTGTCCAGGTCTGTGCCCAAACAGTTTGAGCTTCTACTCTTAAAAATCCACCTTTCCAGAAATAAGTCTCTCACTGTTGCCGCCTGTTACAGACCCCCCTCAGCCCCCAGCTGTGCCCTGGACTCCATATGTGAATTGATTGCCCCCCATCTATCTTCAGAGTTTGTACTGTTAGGTGACTTAAACTGGGATATGCTTAACACCCCGGCCGTCCTTCAATCTAAGATAGATGCCCTCAATCTCACACAAATGATCAAGGAACCCACCAGGTACAACCCTAAATCTGTAAACATGGGCACCATCATAGATATCATCCTGACTAACTTGCCCTCCAAATACACCTCCGCTGTCTTCAACCAGGATCTCAGCGATCACTGCCTCATTGCCTGCGTCCGTAATGGGTCCGCGGTCAAACGACCACCCCTTATCACTGTCAAACGCTCCCTAAAACACTTTTGCGAGCAGGCCTTTCTATTCGATCTGGCCCAGGTATCCTGGAAGGATATTGACCTCATCCCGTCAGTAGAGGACGCCTGGTTATTCTTTAAAAGTGCTTTCCTCACCATCTTAAATAAGCATGCCCCTTTCAAAAAATGTAGAACTAAGAACAGATATAGCCCTTGGTTCACTCCAGACTTGACTGCCCTTGACCAGCACAAAAACATCCTGTGGCGAACTGCATTAGCATCAAATAGCCCCCGGAATATACAGCTTTTCAGGGAAGTCAGGAACCAATATGCACAGTCAGTTAGAAAAGCAAAGGCCAGCTTTTTCAAACAGAAATTTGCATCCTGTAGTACTAACTCCAAAAAGTTCTGGGACACTGTAAAGTCCATGGAGAATAAGAGCACCTCCTCCCAGCTGCCCACTGCATTGAGGCTCAGAAACACTGTCACCACCATGTTTCCTAGCCGATAATCGAGAATTTCAATAAGCATTTTGCTACGGCTGGCCATGCTTTCCACCTGGCTACCCCTACCCCAGCTAACAGCTCTGTACCCCCCCCCCCCCCTCCCCCCGCTTCTCCTTCACCCAAATCCAGATAGCTGATGTTCTGAAAGAGCTGCTAAATCTGGACCTCTACAAATAGCATGCGCTCCAGCAGGTATATTTCACTGGTCACCATAGCAACACCCACCCGTAGCATGCGCTCCAGCAGGTATATCTCACTGGTCACCATAGCAACACCCACCCGTAGCATGCGCTCCAGCAGGTATATCTCACTGGTCACCCCCAAAGCCAACACCTCCTTTGGCCGCCATTCCTTCCAGTTCTCTGCTGCCAATGACTGGAACGAATTGCAAAAATCCTTGAAGCTAGAGGTTCCTATCTCCCTCAATAACTTTAAGCATCAGCTGTCAAAGCTGCTTATCGATCACTGCACCTGTATATAGCCCTTCTGTAAATAGCCCACACTACTACCTCATCCCCATATTTATTATTGTTGCTCATTTTCACTCCAGTATCTCTATTTTCACATCATCATCTGCACATCCATCACTCCAGTGTTAATGCTAATCTGTATCTTATTTCACCACTATGGCCTATTTATTGTCCTACCTTCCTAATCTTACTACATTTACACTCTGTATATAGATTCTCTATTGTGTTATTGACTGTACGTTTGTTTATTCTCATGTGTAACTCTGTGTTGTTGTTTTTGTCTCACTGCTTTGCTTTGTCTTGGCCAGGTCACAGTTGTAAATGAGAACTTGTTCTCAACTGGCCTACCTGGTTAAATAAAGGTAAAATAAAAACCTGTACTGGTTGCTCATCCCTCCAGACCATGGCCTCTCCATCACTCTCCCAGTTCAGATGGACCTGTTTCCCTCTCCAAGAGTCTGGTATCTTCAGAGATACTTTAAACCAGCATGTCCACCATCTGTAATAAAACAGTACTATTCATATTAGTTTGTTTGTTCGTTCACTGATTCACCCGCTAATTCCCTCATTCAGTTACTCACTCACTCATTCATTCATTGTAAACAAGTGGTATTTAACCAAATATGATGTTTGAAGAGGGCTACAAAATACTCCAGTCCTTACGTAGGTCCAAAGGTATCACCAACTTGATATGGTTCAAAGTTCTGTTTGACAGCCTCTAGGAATGGGATCCGTTTCTGTGACAGGGAGGAGGATAGGGACTCCAGGGGACAGGTGTCTCCATATAGTCTGGAAATAAGTACTTTTTTTAAGAAACATGTTTTACATGACACACAGATTGCCATAAAGTGCTGTCAGTGTCATCATAACTAGACCTAGGAGGGGATTCATTACCCAGAAAACAATAGCTATTACAAGGAGCAGAGCAGTTTCTCTCTTCCATCTGCCAACAGAACATAGCTAGTTCATTTAGTGGGTAATGGACATGCAGTTCATTGGACTTGACTGCTACATAATAAACACCATTTACCTTCCCCTAAGGTTGTAGTCGGTGAAATAAATCTCGGATATGAACTTCTCAGCTCGTTCCAGAAGAGTCCGTCGGTTCTTCAGTACCGGTTGATGATACATGGCTAATAATGTATTTGGTCAATGTTTGGAGAATCAATTAATTCTCCACAGTGTTGTAGAGTTTAGAGAAACAACGAGGAAGGAACCACGCTGACCCGGAAGTAGAATATAAATACTACTATTGTCCTTACATAGACCGGTCGCTAGATGTCGCTGTTGTTCACATGTCTCTACCCTTCTAGGCCTTATGATTTTATTATAGTTTATTTTTTTAACCTTTATTTAACTAGGAAAGTCAGTTAAGAACACATTCTTATTTACAATGACGGCCTGCCCCAGCCACCCCTAACCCGGACAACGCTGGGCCAATTTTGCGCTGCCCTATGGGACTCCTGATCTTGGCCGGTTGTGATACAGCCCAGGATCAAACCAGGGTTTGTAGTGATGCCTCTAGCACTGAGATGCAATGCCTTAGACCGCTGCGCCACTCAGGAGCCCAAAATAATGTCTATACATAATGCATACTGTCTGAATAATACATAATGTCTGATTTTGATATGTACTGTACAGTGCATTCAGAAAGAATTCAGACCCCTTCCCTTTTTCCACATTTTGTTACGTTACAGCCTTATTCTAAAACTGATGTTTTCCTCATCAATCTACACAATACCCCATAATGACAAAACAAAAACACTTTTTTAGTATTTTGTGCAAATGTATTGTAAAATAAAAAACAGAAATACCTTATTTACATAAGTATTCAGAGCATTTGCTATGAGACTCGAAATTGAGCTCCTGTGCTTCCTGTTTCCATTGATCATCCTTGAGATGTTTCTACAACTTGATTGGAGTCCACCTGTGGTAAATTGAATTGATTGGACATGATTTGGAAAGACACACACCTGTCTATATAAGGTCCAACAGTTGACAGTGCATGTCAGAGCAAAAAACCAAGCCATGAGGTCGAAGGAATTGTCCGTAGAGCTCCGAGACAGGATTGTGTCCGGCACAGATCTGGGGAAGGGTACCAAAACATTTCTGCAGCATTGAAGATCCCCAAGAACACAGTGGCCTCCATCATTCTTAAATGGAAGAAGTTTGGAACCACCAAGACTCTTCCTAGAGCTGGCCGCCCAGCCAAACTGAGCAATCGGGGGAGAAGGGCCTTGGTCAGGAGGTGACCGAGAACCCGATGGTCACTCTGAGAGTGCTCTATAGTTCCTCTGTGGAGATGGGAGGATCTTCCAGAAGGACAACCATCTCTGCAGCACTCCATCAATCAGGGCTTTATGGTAGAGTGGCCAGACAGAAGCCACACCTCAGTAAAAGGCACATGACAGACCGCTTGGAGTTTGCCAAAAGACACCTAAAGACTCAGACCATGAGAAACAAGATTCTCTGGTCTGATGAAACCAAGTTTGAACTCTTTGGCCTGAATTCCAAGCATCAGGTCTGGAGGAAACCTGGCACCATCCCTATGGTGAAGCATGGTGGTGGCAGCATCATGCTGTGGGTAGACTAGTCAGGATCGATGAAAAGATGAACGGAGCAAAGTACAGAGAGATCCTTGATGAAAACCTGCTCCAGAGCGCTCAGGATGTCAGACTGGGGCGAAGTTTCACCGTCCAAAAGGACAACGACCCTAAGCACACAGACAAGACAACACAGGAGTGGCTTCGGGACAAGTCTCTGAATGTCCTTGAGTGGCCCAGCCAGAGCCCGGACTTGAACCTGATCGAACATCTCTGGAGAGACCTGAAAATAGCTGTGCAGCGACGCTCCCCATCCACCCTGACAGAGCTTGAGAGGATCTGCAGAGAAGAATGGGAGAAACTCCCCAAATACAGGTGTGCCAAGCTTGTAGCATCATACCCAAGAAGACTCAAGGCTGTAATCGCTGCCAAAGGTGCTTCAACAAAGTACTGAGTAAAGGGTCTGAATACTTATGTAAATGTATATTTCAGTTTTTATTTTATATACAGTGTATATATATTTTTTTTTAAACCTGTTTCTGCTTTGTCATTATGGGGTATTGTGTGTAGATTGATGTCATTATGGGGTATTATGTGTAGATTGATGTCATTATGGGGTATTGTGTGTAGATTGATGTCATTATGGGGTATTGTGGGTAGATTGATGTCATTATGGGGTATTGTGTGTAGATTGATGTCATTATGGGGTATTGTGGGTAGATTGATGTCATTATGGGGTATTGTGTGTAGATTGATGTCATTATGGGGTATTGTGTGTAGATTGATGTCATTATGGGGTATTGTGGGTAGATTGATGTCATTATGGGGTTTTGTGTGTAGATTGATGTCATTATGGGGTATTGTGGGTAGATTGATGTCATTATGGGGTTTTGTGTGTAGATTGATGTCATTATGGGGTATTGTGGGTAGATTGATGTCATTATGGGGTTTTGTGTGTAGATTGATGTCATTATGGGGTATTGTGGGTAGATTGATGTCATTATGGGGTATTGTGTGTAGATTGATGTCATTATGGGGTATTGTGGGTAGATTGATGTCATTATGGGGTATTGTGGGTAGATTGATGTCATTATGGGGTTTTGTCTGTAGATTGATGTCATTATGGGGTATTGTGGGTAGATTGATGTCATTATGGGGTTTTGTGTGTAGATTGATGTCATTATGGGGTATTGTGGGTAGATTGATGTCATTATGGGGTATTGTGGGTAGATTGATGTCATTATGGGGTATTGTGGGTAGATTGATGTCATTATGGGGTTTTGTCTGTAGATTGATGTCATTATGGGGTATTGTGGGTAGATTGATGTCATTATGGGGTTTTGTGTGTAGATTGATGTCATTATGGGGTATTGTGGGTAGATTGATGTCATTATGGGGTATTGTGGGTAGATTGATGTCATTATGGGGTATTGTGGGTAGATTGATGTCATTATGGGGTTTTGTCTGTAGATTGATGAGGGGAAAAAACTATTTAATCATTTTTAGAATAAGGCTGTAACATAACAAAATGTAGAAAAAGTCAAGGGGTCTGAATATGTTCCAAATGCACTGTACAGTAATATGTGTAATGAACGTTACAGAACGTTCTTTGATATTGGTCACCAATATTTACATCTCCCAACAGACATAATCGTGGAGATGAATGGGTATAAATTCCCAGACGCAGATAGCACAGATATTATCCCAAAAGGGTGTCAGTTTGTCACAGGAACACAGCAATGTAATAGGGGTTCCTTTAGTTATTTCTCCAACAGATGTGAGGTTTTTGGGTTCATTACATGCATTCTGGCAGGAGTGTAGTAAATCCTATGGATTATTTTGAATTGAAATGATTTAAGGTTGTAGGTGCAAATGTGAACATGTTCACATATCGGTGACCAATAGTTCTCATCAATTCCTTCTTTGAGATCTGTTTACCTTATAGTTTCAATCAACCCTTGATATAATATAGCCGTCTACTTCTTTGGCCTTGTAGCTACTTTCAGTATTTATTTTCTGCTTTAGGTTCATCCAGATTCTGTTGACGTGATTAAATAAGATTTCTTAGAATTTAAAGAACTTGTTCTTGGACCACATTTTGCTTGTAATTGATTGAATGACAGTAGTGAGCCATTCTAAAGCATGTGGACTGAATGTATTGACATGTTGGGTTTTGATCTGAATAGATGCTTTTATCCATTTCATGAATTTGTGTAAATCTTCCCAAATTCATTGTTAACTGAACATCATTGGATTGTCAGTGTTTTTCTTCAACTTCTTGTAGTGAATGCATTTTAAATTACAGAGTATTACATTAATGGACCTGAAGTAGTGAATGACAGAGTATTACATTTATGGACCTGAAGTAGTGAATGACAGAGTATTACATTTATGGACCTGAAGTAGTGAATGACAGAGTATTACATTTATGGACCTGAAGTAGTGAATGACAGAGTATTACATTTATGGACCTGAAGTAGTGAATGACAGAGTATTACATTTATGGACCTGAAGTAGTGAATGACAGAGTATTACATTTATGGACCTGAAGTAGTGAATGACAGAGTATTACATTTATGGACCTGAAGTAGTGAATGCATTTTAAATTACAGAGTATTACATTAATGGACCTGAAGTAGTGAATGACAGAGTATTACATTAATGGACCTGAAGTAGTGAATGCATTTTAAATGACAGAGTATTACATTTATGGCTTCAATAGTCCTCCAAGCACAAGGATAGTCGGCTGTCCATTGTTTAAGTGAACGCAGTTGTAGTTTCATATGAGGTAGTTACAAGCATTTCGCTACACCCGCGCAGTGGTCTCAGTGCTAGAGGCATCACTACAGACAACCTGGTTCGAATCCAGACTGTATCACAATCCGGCCGTGATTGGGAGTCCCATAGGGCGGCGCACAATTGGCCCAGTGTCATCCGAGTTTGGCCGGAGTAGGCCGACATTGTAAATAAGAATTTGTTCTTAACTGACTTGCCTAGTTTAAGTGTATGTGACCAAAACATTTGATTGGATTTTAGTCCAAGATCTCCAGCTTTAAAACAGTCAATTCAAAATAAAGTTGGAGGCCATTTATTTGATAAAATAAATTGGTAAGGCTTGGTAAACAGTAAATACATGAACCTTGGTAATATTGAAATATGGAGAGTTCTTTGTCTCTGAACATCAGATTCAACACCCAGATATTTCATATGTCTTTGTCCATTTCCACTGAAATCTACTTTCAAGCTTGAAAAGACTTAATCCTCCCAATTCACTTTGAATCCTGATTCAGCACCATATGTGTCTAACGTCGCAAAATAAATGACAGAGAATGTTTTGGTTCATATAAGTACAGCAAAATGTCATGACATGAGCATCACTGGTCCAAGCACTACCTGTATTTCTATTAAGTCTTTATATTTATAATTCTTACAACTGACTTGTCTAAGGTTGCATCCCCCAAACAGTTCTACTTATCCTTACAACGGACTCTCATTGACTTAAAACTTACAACGGACTCTCATTGACTTAAAACTTACAACGGACTCTCATTGACTTAAAACTTACAACGGACTCTCATTGACTTAACTTACAACTGACTCTCATTGACTTAAAACTTACAACTGACTCTCATTGACTTAAAACTTACAACGGACTCTCATTGACTTAAAACTTACAACGGACTCTCATTGACTTAAAACTTACAACGGACTCTCATTGACTTAAAACTTACAACGGACTCTCATTGACTTAACTTACAACTGACTCTCATTGACTTAAAACTTACAACGGACTCTCATTGACTTAAAACTTACAACGGACTCTCATTGACTTAAAACTTACAACCGACTCTCATTGACTTAAAACTTACAACTGACTCTCATTGACTTAAAACTTACAACGGACTCTCATTGACTTAAAACCTACAACGGACTCTCATTGACTTAAAACTTACAACGGACTCTCATTGACTTAACTTACAACGGACTCTCATTGACTTAAAACTTACAACTGACTCTCATTGACTTAAAACTTACAACTGACTCTCATTGACTTAAAACTTACAACGGACTCTCATTGACTTAACTTACAACTGACTCTCATTGACTTAAAACTTACAACGGACTCTCATTGACTTAACTTACAACGGACTCTCATTGACTTAAAACTTACAACGGACTCTCATTGACTTAAAACTTACAACTGACTCTCATTGACTTAAAACTTACAACGGACTCTCATTGACTTAAAACTTACAACGGACTCTCATTGACTTAACTTACAACGGACTCTCATTGACTTAAAACTTACAACGGACTCTCATTGACTTAAAACTTACAACTGACTCTCATTGACTTAAAACTTACAACGGACTCTCATTGACTTAACTTACAACGGACTCTCATTGACTTAAAACTTACAACGGACTCTCATTGACTTAAAACTTACAACTGACCCTCATTGACTTAAAACGTGTCCTTACAAGAATATCAAGACACAACTGACTTTTGCCAGACAACACCTGGGTAAAGTCAGTTGTGTCTTGATATTATTTTTTGAGAGCAGAGGCTTCTTCCTTCCTGACCTCCCATGTAGGCCAAGTTTGTGCAGTCTCTTTCTGACAGTGTACCCATGCACTTCGACATTGATTGTACCAAGACAGGCCTGTAGATCCCTTGATGTTACCCTGGGGTTCTTGGAGACTTCTATGAGCATCTTTCAGTCAGCTCTAGGACTGACTTTGGTGGGACGACCTGTCCTAGGTAGTTTGGTGGGACGACCTGTCCTAGGTAGTTTGGTGGGACGACCTGTCATAGGTAGTTTGGTGGGACGACCTGTCCTAGGTAGTTTGGTGGGACGACCTGTCCTAGGTAGTTTGCCAGTGGTCTGGAATTTTCGTACTTCGAATTGCCTGGAAATGGATTTGAAACCTCTCCCAGACTCATAGGTCTTTTTATCTTTCAATCAAATTTCAATCAAATTTATTTATAAAGCCCTTTTTATATCAGCTGATGTCACAAAGTGCTATACAGAAACCCAGCCTAAAACCCCAAACAGCAAGCAATGCAGATGTAGAAGCACGGTGGCTAGGAAAAACTCCCTAGAAAGGCAGAACCTAGGAAGAAACCTAGAGAGGAACCAGGCTCTGAGGGGTGGCCAGTCCTCTTCTGGCTGTGCCGGGTGGAGATTATAACAATTCATGGCCATTAAGGCCAGTTCTTTCTCCAAGATGGAAGGCTGGAGCCTCCTAAGTTTCTCTCTAATGTTCTCTAATCATTTGTACTTGTTTTGGTACCTAATTCTAATTGTATCCATTTTATTTGATGGTAAAGGTAGGGGTGTACTAACTTTGTCCCCATAAGGAAAATACATTGTTGTTTATTTTAATTGGGTTTTTTTGTGTGATTTGTTAAATTGGGTAACCTTCAAATATATTTTAAAAAAAATACTTTTTCACATCCAAACTCTTGAATTACTTTTTTTCTGTGTGGAAAGGCTCCACCAAGTCCTCACGCATTGGGCAGCTGAGATATATTGGTATTGCTTTTATTGTTGATCTCTGGTAATGTGCGACCAAACCCTGGGCCGGTAGATACCATGCAATCTCTACAGACTCCCTATGGTTTTAAAAACAGAGCAGGTTTTGGGCTCTTGCATGTTAATGTCAGAAGTTTATTTCCAAAAAGAGACATGATTAGAATATGGGCCAATATGACAAATACAGACATGATGGTTTTATCAGAAACTTGGCTAATCTGTGTCAAATAACTGAATTTCTATTGATGGGTTTTAGAACGGATCAGAATACAATTTATGTCAAATCCAAGTTTAACACCTCTAAAATTCTCCCGATTACCAAAGCCAAACATTTTGAATAGCTTGTGATTAAAGTGAAGGTATGAAAGGACTCCCACACCACTGCTACAGACCACTGCTAAGGACCACTGCTACAGACCGCTGCTACAGACCACTGCTACAGACTGCTGCTACAGACCACTGCTACAGACCACTGCTACAGACCGCTGCTACAGACCACTGCTACAGACCGCTGCTACAGACCGCTGCTACAGACCGCTGCTACAGACCGCTGCTACAGACCGCTGCTACAGACCGCTGCTACAGACCGCTGCTACAGACCGCTGCTACAGACCACTGCTACAGACCACTGCTACAGACCGCTGCTACAGACCACTGCTACAGACAGCTGCTACAGACCACTGCTACAGACCACTGCTACAGACCACTGCTACAGACCACTGCTACAGACCGCTGCTACAGACCGCTGCTACAGACCGCTGCTACAGACCGCTGCTACAGGCCACTGCTACAGACCGCTGCTACAGACCGCTGCTACAGACCGCTGCTACAGACCACTGCTACAGACCACTGCTACAGACCGCTGCTACAGACCGCTGCTACAGACCGCTGTTACAGACCGCTGCTACAGACCGCTGCTACAGACCGCTGCTACAGACCACTGCTACAGACCGTCCCCGGCTTCTTATGTCCTGCAAAATGACTCTGAATTCATTCTTTTAGGAGGTTTGAACTGGGACATGCTTACATCTGTATCAGACTCTTTAAAATAACTGTGTGACTCTGAATCTCACGTAATTCATTTATGCGCCTACAAGACCGAACCTCCAGAGAACCTAACAAATCAACGCTGTTGACATTCTTCCAACGAACACCCCTCACAAAGACACATCAACTGGGATATTCTGTAATGATGTCAGTGATCACTGTGCATTTGCTTGTGTTAGAAATACACAAATTACCAAAACATGTCATATTTTTAAAAGACATTTTAGACAGTTTGATGAGGAAGCGTTCTTACATGATCTGTACCATAGTATTGACAGAGTAAGTCTGATTCCTGATGTTGACACTGCATGGGACTATTTTTATATTAAATGTGTGTCCATTTGACCCTCTGAAGAAATGTAGAACCAGTGGAAGGGACAATCCCTGGTTTTCAGATAACTTGGCAGAATGAATTAGAAAGAGAAATGTGTCTTGGGCTCAAGCTAGACATACTGATGCTCCTGTTGACTGGGCCTGCTTCAGAGAGTGAACAAACAAATGTACAGGATTGATCAGAAGTCCAAATCAGATGTGTATCTAAAGGCAGTCACAGAGGAACTAAACAACCCTACCAAGTTCTGGAAGCGAATCAAATCAGTGTCAGGTTCTAATGTATCCTCTGGCCTTCCTGACCATGTAATGATGGACTCTAATGAAGTGAAGGATAAAGCTGATATTGTAGGGGTTTTTAACAAGCATTTCATAACTGCTGGTTCAGTATTTGATAATGGTGGGTCCCAGGCCTCTAATGTAAGCTCTGTCACAGTAAACTATGATATAGGACCAGGCCTCTAATGTAAGCTCTGTCACAGTAAACTATGATATAGGACCAGGCCTCTAATGTAAGCTCTGTCACAGTAAACTATGATATAGGCCCTCATGTGAACTAATGTAAGCTCTGTCACAGTAAACTATGATATAGGCCCTCATGGGAACTAATGTAAGCTCTGTTACAGTAAACTATGATATAGGCCCTCATGGGAACTAATGTAAGCTCTGTCACAGTAAACTATGATATAGGCCCTCATGTGAACTAACGTAAGCTCTGTCACAGTAAACTATGATATAGGCCCTCATGGGACCATTTTAACTTTGAGCCTGTTTCTTATTCTGAGGTCTATAAAGAACTGAAGGCAATAGACACTAAAAGTCTGCAGGTCCAGACAACCTGGATCCCTACCTCTTAAAGGTAGCAGCTGGTATTATTACTGAACCTGTGGCTCACATTTTCAACTTGAGTCCCTTGACCAATTCCATACCCAGCATTAGGAGATCAGCTTATGTCCTCCTGCTGCTAAAGGGTGGAGATCCCTCAGATGCTAATAACTATCATCCTATCTCCAAACTCCCTATCCTGTACAAAGTCTATGAATCCCTAGTGAACTCACAGTTAAACAACGTCTAAATTGAAAGGGTTCAGTCTGGCTTCAGATCGGGGCACAGCACCACAGCTGCAGCTATGACTGGGTTCAGTCTGGCTTCAGATCGGGGAACACTACCACAGCTGCAGCTATGACTGGGTTCAGTCTGGCTTCAGATCGGGGAACACCACCACAGCTGCAGCTATGACAGGGTTCAGTCTGTCTTCAGATCGGGGAACACCACCACAGCTGCAGCTATGACAGGGTTCAGTCTGTCTTCAGATCGGGGAACACACCACAGCTGCAGCTATGACAGGGTTCAGTCTGGCTTCAGATCGGGGAACACCACCACAGCTGCAGCTATGACAGGGTTCAGTCTGTCTTCAGATCGGGGAACACACCACAGCTGCAGCTATGACAGGGTTCAGTCTGTCTTCAGATCGGGGAACACACCACAGCTGCAGCTATGACAGGGTTCAGTCTGTCTTCAGATCGGGGAACACACCACAGCTGCAGCTATGACAGTGGCTAATAACATCATAAATGCTCTTGATAGAAAGCAACATTTTGCTGCTCTGTTTGTTGATTTATCAAAGGCATTTGATTCAGTTGACCATGAATTGACGTTAGCTAGACTCAGCAACATTGGTCTCAGTGAAGGGGCAGTGAATTGGTTTAGGAACTATCTTTCTGACAGAACACAATGTGTATATGCTGACAATCACAAGTCTAGCTTTCTTGAGATTAATAGAGGTGTCCCACAGGGATCCATTTTAGCTCCTGTGCTGTTACAAATTTGTATTAATGATCTGGAAAATGGGATGAAACCAGCAAAGTTGCATATATGTGCAGATGATACATTCATACATTAATGTGCTTCTTCTCTGGTTCAGGCTGTTGTAGAGCTTCAGACTGATGTTCAGTCACTGCAGGCCTCTCTTCTCTGGTTCAGGCTGTTGTAGAGCTTCAGACTGCTGTTCAGTCACTGCAGGCCTCTCTTCTCTGGTTCAGGCTGTTGTAGAGCTTCAGACTGCTGCCTCCCTTTAGGGAGTTGAATGTACAAAAAAGTAAATTCATGACCTTTACGAGCTCACAGTCAGCCAGAGAATGTTAGCATTGTCACATCTGGTGGCTTATCCACTGAAAGCTTAAAAAATGTTTTTCGTAATAAGGCTTGCTTCCCGCTTATGGCTCTGTCATTGATGATGGTGACTTGTTGTATATGCATGCAGCCTCCTCTGTCTTACAGAGACTGGACTCTGTTTATCATACAGCCTCCTCTGTCTTACAGAGACTGGACTCTGTTTATCATACAGCCTCCTCTGTCTTATAGAGACTGGACTCTGTTTATCATACAGCCTCCTCTGTCTTACAGAGACTGGACTCTGTTTATCATACAGCCTCCTCTGTCTTATAGAGACTGGACTCTGTTTATCATACAGCCTCCTCTGTCTTACAGAGACTGGACTCTGTTTATCATACAGCCTCCTCTGTCTTACAGAGACTGGACTCTGTTTATCATACAGCCTCCTCTGTCTTATAGAGACTGGACTCTGTTTATCATACAGCCTCCTCTGTCTTACAGAGACTGGACTCTGTTTATCATACAGCCTCCTCTGTCTTATAGAGACTGGACTCTGTTTATCATACAGCCTCCTCTGTCTTACAGAGACTGGACTCTGTTTATCATACAGCCTCCTCTGTCTTATAGAGACTGGACTCTGTTTATCATACAGCCTCCTCTGTCTTACAGAGACTGGACTCTGTTTATCATACAGCCTCCTCTGTCTTACAGAGACTGGACTCTGTTTATCATACAGCTTCCTCTGTCTTACAGAGACAGACTCACCATTACACCTCATACCAAATTTTTTATTTTTTAACCTTTATTTTACTAGGCAAGTCAGTTAAGAACAAATTCTTATATACAATGACGGCCTAGGAACAGTGGGTTAACTGCCTTGTTCAGGGGCAGAACGACAGATTACCTTGTCAGCTCGGGGATTCGATCCGGCAACCTTTCAGTTACGGGCCCAACACTCTAACCACTAGGCTACCTGCCGCCCCAGGTGGGTGGGTGGGTTGGACATCACTTTATATGAGTAGAAAGATACATTTGTATGTGTTCATCTACAAAGCCCTTTAAACTCCCTGTTTACCTCTGTAGTCTGGTCTCCTCCACCACCAGCAGTTACCTTACCCGGTCTGTACGTGGCTGCTACTTAAAGTCCCCAGGACATTTACAGTATTAGGAAAGACTGCCTTCTCGTCTTGTTCACCAGAGGCATGGAATAGTCTACAATCCATGCTTCATCTAGATAATGTTAGTGCCACTGAATACATTTAAAATGTTGATGGAAGACTCTGTTACAGAGGAGTGTTAATGCTTTATTTTATTGATTTTAGACTGGATCATGTTGTTGTGTTGTATTGTTGTATGTTTTCATTCTGTAATGTATTGATAGCTGCTGCCTTCCTGGCCAGGTCTCCCTTGAAAAAGAAACTCTGGATCTCAATGGGCTTTTCCTGGTTAAATATTTAAGGTCTGCTGTAATTCACTCTGGATAAAGTATGAACATGTCTGCACTAACTAACTGTTAGTCACTCTGGATAAAGTATGAACATGTATGCACTAACTAACTGTTAGTCACTCTGGATAAAGTATGAACATGTATGCACTAACTAACTGTTAGTCACTCTGGATAAAGTATGAACATGTATGCACTAACTAACTGTTAGTCACTCTGGATAAAGTATGAACATGTATGCACTAACTAACTGTTAGTCACTCTGGATAAAGTATGAACATGTATGCACTAACTAACTGTTAGTCACTCTGGATAAAGTATGAACATGTATGCACTAACTAACTGTAATTCACTCTGGATAAAGTATGAACATGTATGCATTAACTAACTGTAAGTCACTCTGGATAAAGTATGAACATGTATGCACTAACTAACTGTAAGTCACTCTGGATAAAGTATGAACATGTATGCACTAACTAACTGTTAGTCACTCTGGATAAAGTATGAACATGTATGCACTAACTAACTGTAATTCACTCTGGATAAAGTATGAACATGTCTGCACTAACTAACTGTAAGTCACTCTGGATAAAGTATGAACATGTACGCACTAACTAACTGTAAGTCACTCTGGATAAAGTATGAACATGTATGCACTAACTAACTGTTAGTCACTCTGGATAAAGTATGAACATGTATGCACTAACTAACTGTAAGTCACTCTGGATAAAGTATGAACATGTACGCACTAACTAACTGTAAGTCACTCTGGATAAAGTATGAACATGTATGCACTAACTAACTGTAAGTCACTCTGGATAAAGTATGAACATGTACGCACTAACTAACTGTAAGTCACTCTGGATAAAGTATGAACATGTATGCACTAACTAACTGTAAGTCACTCTGGATAAAGTATGAACATGTATGCACTAACTAACTGTAAGTCACTCTGGATAAAGTATGAACATGTACGCACTAACTAACTGTAAGTCACTCTGGATAAAGTATGAACATGTATGCACTAACTAACTGTAAGTCACTCTGGATAAAGTATGAACATGTATGCACTAACTAACTGTAAGTCACTCTGGATAAAGTATGAACATGTATGCACTAACTAACTGTTAGTCACTCTGGATAAAGTATGAACATGTATGCACTAACTAACTGTAAGTCACTCTGGATAAAGTATGAACATGTATGCACTAACTAACTGTTAGTCACTCTGGATAAAGTATGAACATGTATGCACTAACTAACTGTAAGTCACTCTGGATAAAGTATGAACATGTATGCACTAACTAACTGTAAGTCACTCTGGATAAAGTATGAACATGTATGCACTAACTAACTGTAAGTCACTCTGGATAAAGTATGAACATGTATGCACTAACTAACTGTAAGTCACTCTGGATAAAGTATGAACATGTGATAAGGAAATTTGTATGTTTAATGTTAATGACTAAGATGTTTCACCCTGAAACTGTGTAATGTGTGAGATGTATTAGAAATTACATAGACAATGGTTAGAATGTTACTATTTGGTAAATGAGTCAGGATGTAGTTCTTAGGCTAGCAGGAGATTAGCCATAAAAGGTTACCACCCTCATCTATCAGAGTGGGGGTCTGGTCTTCGAGGTGTAAACATTAGCAACTGAAGAATGTCTTAGAGGGGGGGGTGACCTGAGATAACAGGATAGGGTCTTGGAAGGCAGATCCTGAGAACTTGCAGGCCATAAAACAGGGTGGAGACTTTGCTGACTGGATTTTATAAAAGGTTTTTGTGTTTTTTCTTTCGGGAGAGCGTTCTCTGAATAAAACCTGACCATTTGCAAAGCTGGAGCTCTCTCTGTATTATTTAAACAAACTGAAGAATTTACAACCTTCAGGATACAGATAGAGTTATAAGAGTTCATTTAGAACATTGGAATAGAAAATATCGTGACAACATGTATGCACTAATCTTGCCTGGCTGGACTCTAGTCCTCCCACTCCATAGGCTGGAGCCATGGGATTGGCTGATAGGGTTTCCTAGGCACAGCAGCAGGGCCAGGAGCGAAGCCTGTATGGTGCTTGGAGAGGGTGTTGGTCTGCTGCTTCATTGTTGACTCTCTCTGTCCCACCATGGTCTGCTGCTGCTGAGCTTTGGAGCCCCTCTGCCCTGTCCCCCCCAAGGCCTTGACAATGGCCCGGTCCAGCTCCAGGACCTCATCTGTGGCCGATCTCCCCCGGAGGAGCTTCCTGATGGTGGGCAGAGCCAGGTCAGACTTACATCCCAGGTAGCTGCGCAGGTTGAGCTCTGGGAACAGAGTTTCTCTGAGAGTCTGGACCAGCTGGGTGTCTGAATGGGGAGGGGATCTCCCTCTGTTCAGCTGGTGAGACACATTCTGCTCCAAAGAGACGTAACACAGCATGTCCTCGCTCAGACCTGACTTCCACACAGGTTTCCAGGTGTTCTGGTGGTGCTGGGACCCAGTATGGGTCTGGGTCCAGCCTTTCTGGTGTTTTTTTAGGTCATTCCACTTCTTGCCCGGTGCTCTGGGCTTCTTGGGCAGCAGCTGGTTGAGCCCGTCCTGATCAGCCAGGTCTGCCAGGTCTCCAGCTAACAGTTGGTTGATGATCTGCCTCCTCAGGAACGGAGAGGTGACTGTCTGAGTACCACCCTGCAGCCCTCTGCCTGAATCAGATACAGAGACAAGTACATTAGAGGTTTATTCAAGTCCCAGAGCCAAGGAACATGTCCTATATGGTGTGGAGATGGCCTAGTGCATGCAGCGGCATGGCCAGTTGGGAGACATTGAAAGCAAGATTGAGATTCTCCTTCGTAAGATAGACGGGTCACAGAGCAGAGCATGGTATGTTATACAGACCGTCATACTGTCAGACCACAGAGCAGAGCATGGTATGTTATACAGACCGTCATACTGTCAGACCACAGAGCAGAGCATGGTATGTTATACAGACCGTCATACTGTCAGACCACAGAGCAGAGCATGGTATGTTATACAGACCGTCATACTGTCAGACCACAGAGCAGAGCATGGTATGTTATACAGACCGTCATACTGTCAGACCACAGAGCAGAGCATGGTATGTTATACAGACCGTCATACTGTCAGACCACAGAGCAGAGCATGGTATGTTATACAGACAGTCATACTGTCAGACCACAGAGCAGAGCATGGTATGTTATACAGACAGTCATACTGTCAGACCACAGAGCAGAGCATGGTATGTTATACAGACCGTCATACTGTCAGACCACAGAGCAGAGCATGGTATGTTATACAGACCGTCATACTGTCAGACCACAGAGCAGAGCATGGTATGTTATACAGACCGTCATACTGTCAGACCACAGAGCAGAGCATGGTATGTTATACAGACCGTCATACTGTCAGACCACAGAGCAGAGCATGGTATGTTATACAGACCGTCATACTGTCAGACCACAGAGCAGAGCATGGTATGTTATACAGACCATCATACTGTCAGACCACAGAGCAGAGCATGGTATGTTATACAGACAGTCATACTGTCAGACCACAGAGCAGAGCATGGTATGTTATACAGACCGTCATACTGTCAGACCACAGAGCAGAGCATGGTATGTTATACAGACAGTCATACTGTCAGACCACAGAGCAGAGCATGGTATGTTATACAGACCGTCATACTGTCAGACCACAGAGCAGAGCATGGTATGTTATACAGACCATCATACTGTCAGACCACAGAGCAGAGCATGGTATGTTATACAGACCGTCATACTGTCAGACCACAGAGCAGAGCATGGTATGTTATACAGACCATCATACTGTCAGACCACAGAGCAGAGCATGGTATGTTATACAGACCGTCATACTGTCAGACCACAGAGCAGAGCATGGTATGTTATACAGACCGTCATACTGTCAGACCACAGAGCAGAGCATGGTATGTTATACAGACCATCATACTGTCAGACCACAGAGCAGAGCATGGTATGTTATACAGACCGTCATACTGTCAGACCACAGAGCAGAGCATGGTATGTTATACAGACCGTCATACTGTCAGACCACAGAGCAGAGCATGGTATGTTATACAGACCATCATACTGTCAGACCACAGAGCAGAGCATGGTATGTTATACAGACCGTCATACTGTCAGACCACAGAGCAGAGCATGGTATGTTATACAGACCATCATACTGTCAGACCACAGAGCAGAGCATGGTATGTTATACAGACCGTCATACTGTCAGACCACAGAGCAGAGCATGGTATGTTATACAGACCGTCATACTGTCAGACCACAGAGCAGAGCATGGTATGTTATACAGACCGTCATACTGTCAGACCACAGAGCAGAGCATGGTATGTTATACAGACCGTCATACTGTCAGACCACAGAGCAGAGCATGGTATGTTATACAGACCGTCATACTGTCAGACCACAGAGCAGAGCATGGTATGTTATACAGACCGTCATACTGTCAGACCACAGAGCAGAGCATGGTATGTTATACAGACCGTCATACTGTCAGACCACAGAGCAGAGCATGGTATGTTATACAGACCGTCATACTGTCAGACCACAGAGCAGAGCATGGTATGTTATACAGACCGTCATACTGTCAGACCACAGAGCAGAGCATGGTATGTTATACAGACCGTCATACTGTCAGACCACAGAGCAGAGCATGGTATGTTATACAGACCGTCATACTGTCAGACCACAGAGCAGAGCATGGTATGTTATACAGACCGTCATACTGTCAGACCACAGAGCAGAGCATGGTATGTTATACAGACAGTATTATGGTATGTGGATTTATAGTGTGTGATGAACCACCACTGAAGAGAGTGCTGGCAAGTTCCATTAATGAGCTAGGGAAGCAGTAACGTTTAATTTATAGTTCCATTAATGAGCTAGGGAAGCAGTAACGTTTAATTTATAGTTCCATTAATGAGCTAGGGAAGCAGTAACGTTTAATTTATAGTTCCATTAATGAGCTAGGGAAGCAGTAACGTTTAATTTATAGTTCCATTAATGAGCTAGGGAAGCAGTAACGTTTAATTTATAGTTCCATTAATGAGCTAGGGAAGCAGTAACGTTTAATTTATAGTTCCATTAATGAGCTAGGGAAGCAGTAACGTTTAACCTTTTAAAAGCTCATTGATGACGGTCAAGTTAGAGAGAAAGTCAGGAATAAAGGTAATGAAAGAGAATAATAAAAGATCAACTTGAAAAGAGGAAGAGGACAGAGAAGCACAGTTACGGTAAGCACTCAGCAGACACCCAGAGGACAGAGAAGCACAGTTACGGTAAGCACTCAGCAGACACCCAGAGGACAGAGAAGCACAGTTACGGTAAGCACTCAGCAGACACCCAGAGGACAGAGAAGCACAGTTACGGTAAGCACTCAGCAGACACCCAGAGGACAGAGAAGCACAGTTACGGTAAGCACTCAGCAGACACCCAGAGGACAGAGAAGCACAGTTACGGTAAGCACTCAGCAGACACCCAGAGGACAGAGAAGCACAGTTACGGTAAGCACTCAGCAGACACCCAGAGGACAGAGAAGCACAGTTACGGTAAGCACTCAGCAGACACCCAGAGGACAGAGACGCACAGTTACGGTAAGCACTCAGCAGACACCCAGAAACCATAACCAGGTGAAAGCAGACGAGCCATAGCCAGCTTAGAAACCTGGTCTGTACCCCACAGAAATACCCACACCGAAACCTAATCCAGCACCAACCCCAGTTTATCCCACCCTAACCCAGCACCAACCCCAGTTTATCCCACCCTAACCCAGCACCAACCCCAGTTCACCCACCCTAATCCAGCACCAACCCCAGTTCACCCACCCTAATCCAGCACCAACCCCAGTTCACCCACCCTAACCCAGCACCAACCCCAGTTCACCCACCCTAATCCAGCACCAACCCCAGTTCACCCACCCTGATCTAATACTGTAGTAGTACTGTGGTAGCACTGATCTAATACTGTAGTAGTACTGTGGTAGTACTGATCTAATACTGTAGTAGTACTGTGGTAGTACTGTTATAGTACTGTAGTAGTACTGTTGTAGTACTGTGGTAGTAATGTGGTAGGAGTGTAGTACCATACTCACCCCCCTGGAAAGAGCAGAGCACCACTCTGTTGTCTGTGTACTGTGGTTTCCTGTAGTTGCTGTTCATGGGCACCGGGGCAGACTCCTGCTGGTGGGAGGAGTAGATGGCCGTTGCTATGGCCAGAAACTAAACAAAACAAAACATCTCAGTAACACAGCGATGTTTCAGACAGAGACATTTGGTTTATTGTGGTTTCAGATACAGTTATAAGTGGCAGGCAGGGATAGTCTATAAAATGGACATGCCTGACTGTCAAGCTCTGGCCATAGAGAAGCCTATTTGCTTCTCTATGTATCCATGGTCAGAGTCTGACAGGTCTATTCTTTCTGTATCTGGTGGTGGTTTGTGTGGGATCCCTAATTAGAGGCAGCTGCAGCGCATTGTCTCTAATTAGGGATCCTACATAGGTTTGTATGTTCCACACCGGAGTGAGATGGACTAACCTGTTTGTGTGAGATGGTGACAGGGTTTTTGAACACAGTCCAAAGGACACTGGGATAGCAGGGGGGAGTGGTCAACGAGCCATCATAGCGGTAGTATTCATCCAGAAGTGCAGGCAGCAGATCACGGATGTTGAAGGCTGGGACCTGCACCCTCTGATCTACATTTTACAATAGAATGGAATAGGATGGAATAGAATGGAATAGAATGGAATAGAATGGAATAGGATGGAATAGGATGGAATAGAATGGAATAGGATGGAATAGGATGGAATAGGATGGAATAGGATGGAATAGAATGGAATAGGATGGAATAGGATGGAATAGGATGGAATAGAATGGAATAGGATGGAATAGAACGGAATAGAACGGAATAGAACGGAATAGAACGGAATAGAACGGAATAGGATGGAATAGAATGGAATAGGATGGAATAGAATGGAATAGGATGGAATAGAATGGAATAGGATGGAATAGAATGGAATAGGATGGAATAGAACGGAATAGAACGGAATAGAACGGAATAGAACGGAATAGGATGGAATAGAACGGAATAGAACGGAATAGAATGGAATAGGATGGAATAGAATGGAATAGGATGGAATAGAATGGAATAGGATGGAATAGAATGGAATAGGATGGAATAGAATGGAATAGGATGGAATAGAACGGAATAGAACGGAATAGGATGGAATAGAACGGAAGAGGATGGAATAGGATGGAATAGGATGGAATAGAATGGAATTGGATGGAATAGAACGGAATAGAACGGAATAGAACGGAATAGGATGGAATAGAACGGAATAGAACGGAATAGGATGGAATAGAACGGAATAGGATGGAATAGAACGGAATAGAACGGAATAGAACGGAATAGAATGGAATAGGATGGAATAGAATGGAATAGGATGGAATAGAACGGAATAGAACGGAATAGGATGGAATAGAACGGAATAGGATGGAATAGGATGGAATAGGATGGAATAGAATGGAATTGGATGGAATAGAACGGAATAGAACGGAATAGAACGGAATAGGATGGAATAGAATGGAATAGGATGGAATAGAATGGAATAGGATGGAATAGAATGGAATAGGATGGAATAGAATGGAATAGGATGGAATAGAATGGAATAGGATGGAATAGGATGGAATAGAATGGAATAGGATGGAATAGAATGGAATAGGATGGAATAGAATGGAATAGGATGGAATAGAACGGAATAGGATGGAATAGAATGGAATAGGATGGAATAGAATGGAATAGGATGGAATAGAATGGAATAGGATGGAATAGAACGGAATAGAACGGAATAGAACGGAAAAGGATGGAATAGAACGGAATAGGATGGAATAGGATGGAATAGGATGGAATAGAATGGAATAGGATGGAATAGAACGGAATAGAACGGAATAGGATGGAATAGAATGGAATAGGATGGAATAGAATGGAATAGGATGGAATAGAATGGAATAGAATGGAATAGAACGGAATAGAACGGAATAGAACGGAATAGGATGGAATAGAATGGAATAGGATGGAATAGGATGGAATAGGATGGAATAGAATGGAATAGGATGGAATAGAACGGAATAGAACGGAATAGGATGGAATAGAATGGAATAGGATGGAATAGAATGGAATAGGATGGAATAGAATGGAATAGGATGGAATAGAATGGAATAGGATGGAATAGAACGGAATAGGATGGAATAGAACGGAATAGGATGGAATAGAACGGAATAGAACAGAATAGAATGGAATAGGATGGAATAGAATGGAATAGGATGGAATAGAACGGAATAGGATGGAATAGAACGGAATAGAACGGAATAGGATGGAATAGAATGGAATAGAATGGAATAGGATGGAATAGGATGGAATAGGATGGAATAGAATGGAATAGAATGGAATAGGATGGAATAGGATGGAATAGGATGGAATAGAACGGAATAGGATGGAATAGAATGGAATAGAACGGAATAGAATGGAATAGGATGGAATAGAACGGAATAGGATGGAATAGAACGGAATAGAACGGAATAGGATGGAATAGAACGGAATAGAACGGAATAGGATGGAATAGAACGGAATAGGATGGAATAGAACGGAATAGAATGGAATAGAATGGAATAGGATGGAATAGGATGGAATAGGATGGAATAGAACGGAATAGGATGGAATAGAATGGAATAGAACGGAATAGAACGGAATAGGATGGAATAGGATGGAATAGGATGGAATAGAATGGAATAGAATGGAATAGAACGGAATAGGATGGAATATGATGGAATAGGATGGAATAGAATGGAATAGAATGGAATAGGATGGAATAGGATGGAATAGGATGGAATAGAACGGAATAGGATGGAATAGAATGGAATAGAACGGAATAGAATGGAATAGGATGGAATAGAACGGAATAGGATGGAAAAGAACGGAATAGAACGGAATAGGATGGAATAGAACGGAATAGAATGGAATAGGATGGAATAGAACGGAATAGGATGGAATAGAACGGAATAGAACGGAATAGGATGGAATAGAACGGAATAGGATGGAATAGAATGGAATAGAATGGAATAGAACGGAATAGAACGGAATAGGATGGAATAGGATGGAATAGAACGGAATAGGATGGAATAGAATGGAATAGAATGGAATAGGATGGAATAGAACGGAATAGAATGGAATAGGATGGAATAGAATGGAATAGGATGGAATAGAACGGAATAGAATGGAATAGGATGGAATAGAATGGAATAGGATGGAATAGAATGGAATTGGATGGAATAGAACGGAATAGAACGGAATAGAATGGAATTGGATGGAATTGAACGGAATAGGATGGAATAGAACGGAATAGGATGGAATAGAACGGAATAGAATGGAATAGGATGGAATAGAACGGAATAGAACAGAATAGGATGGAATAGAACGGAATAGAACGGAATAGAATGGAATAGAACGGAATAGAACGGAATAGGATGGAATAGAACGGAATAGAATGGAATAGGATGGAATAGAACAGAATAGGATGGAATAGAACGGAATAGGATGGAATAGAACGGAATAGAATGGAATAGGATGGAATAGAACGGAATAGAACGGAATAGGATGGAATAGAATGGAATAGAACAGAATAGAATGGAATAGGATGGAATAGAACGGAATAGAATGGAATAGAACAGAATAGAACGGAATAGAACGGAATAGGATGGGATAGAACGGAATAGAATGGAATAGAACAGAATAGAATGGAATAGGATGGAATAGAACGGAATAGAACGGAATAGAACGGAATAGGACGGAATGGAACGGAATAGAATGGAATAGGATGGAATGGAACGGAATAGAATGGAATAGAACAGAATAGAATGGAATAGGATGGAATAGAACGGAATAGAACGGAATAGGATGGAATAGAACGGAATAGAACGGAATAGGATGGAATGGAACGGAATAGAATGGAATAGGATGGAATAGAACGGAATAGAATGGAATAGGATGGAATAGAACGGAATAGAACGGAATAGGATGGAATAGAATGGAATAGAATGGAATAGGATGGAATAGAACAGAATAGAATGGAATAGAACGGAATAGGATGGAATGGAACGGAATAGAATGGAATAGGATGGAATAGAACGGAATAGAACGGAATAGAACGGAATAGGATGGAATAGAAAGGAATAGAATGGAATAGGATGGAATAGGATGGAATAGAATGGAATAGAACGGAATAGAACGGAATAGGATGGAATAGAACAGAATAGGATGGAATAGAACGGAATAGAATGGAATAGGATGGAATAGAACGGAATAGAACGGAATAGGATGGAATAGAACGGAATAGGATGGAATAGAACAGAATAGGATGGAATAGAACGGAATAGAATGGAATAGGATGGAATAGAACGGAATAGAATGGAATAGGATGGAATAGAACGGAATAGGATGGAATAGAACGGAATAGAATGGAATAGGATGGAATAGAACGGAATAGAACGGAATAGGATGGAATAGAATGGAATAGAACAGAATAGAATGGAATAGGATGGAATAGAACGGAATAGAACGGAATAGAACGGAATAGAATGGAATAGAACAGAATAGAATGGAATAGAACAGAATAGAATGGAATAGGATGGAATAGAACGGAATATAACGGAATAGAACGGAATAGGATGGAATGGAATGGAATAGAATGGAATAGGATGGAATGGAACGGAATAGAATGGAATAGAACAGAATAGAATGGAATAGGATGGAATAGAACGGAATAGAACGGAATAGGATGGAATAGAACGGAATAGAACGGAATAGGATGGAATGGAACGGAATAGAATGGAATAGGATGGAATAGAACGGAATAGAATGGAATAGGATGGAATAGAACGGAATAGAACGGAATAGGATGGAATAGAATGGAATAGAATGGAATAGAATGGAATAGGATGGAATAGAACAGAATAGAATGGAATAGAACGGAATAGGATGGAATGGAACGGAATAGAATGGAATAGGATGGAATAGAACGGAATAGAACGGAATAGGATGGAATAGAAAGGAATAGAATGGAATAGGATGGAATAGGATGGAATAGAATGGAATAGGATGGAATAGAACGGAATAGGATGGAATAGAACGGAATAGAATGGAATAGGATGGAATAGAACGGAATAGAATGGAATAGGATGGAATGGAATATAATATAATGGAATAATCAGCACTGTCTGATCTACCAGTGAAATACACACAACAGTTGTTTCCACTAAACATTACCATATAAACGCACCTCTGTATTTAATACCATTGATGTAGTTGAGGAACTGATTGAACGCTGGGTTGAACTCCCCAACCTGCAGCAGAGGTACAGTTAGTTAGTGGTGCTCACTGACAGATCACTCCCCAACCTCCACAGAGGTACAGTTAGTTAGTGGTGCTCACTGACAGATCACTCCCCAACCTCCACAGAGGTACAGTTAGTTAGTGGTGCTCACTGACAGATCACTCCCCACCCCTCCACAGAGGTACAGTTAGTTAGTGGTGCTCACTGACAGATCACAGATCCTCTCCTCTCCTCTCCTCTCCTCTCCTCTCCTCTCCTCTCCTCTCCTCTCTTCCTCTCCTCTCCTCTCCTCTCCTCTCCTCTCCTCTCCTCTCCTCTCCTCTCCTCTCATCCTGCTACTCTCCCCTCCTCCTCATATTCTTCTCTCCTCTCCCCACCTCTCTTCTCCTCCACTCCTCTCCATGATGACCCTACATTGCCCCTACACTACTCACCTCTATCAGAACTCCCAGTACAGCCAGGCCATCTGACTTGTCTGCTGCCACAGAGATGTTGGGGTACTTGTCTGAGTTGAAAAGCACCACATGCATCTGAGGAAAGAAAATGGAGGTATGTAAGACAGACAGACAGACAGACAGACAGACAGACAGACAGACAGACAGACAGACAGACAGACAGACAGACAGATAGATAGATAGATAGATAGATAGATAGATAGATAGATAGATAGATAGATAGATAGATAGATAGATAGATAGATAGATAGATAGATAGATAGCTGTCTGTCTGTCTGTCTGTCTGTCTGTCTGTCTGTCTGTCTGTCTATCTATCTATTCATGGTTTTCATTCCATCTACAGACATACTGTCGCTTCTTTCAATAAAAGTATTGGAAAGAATGGATGAAGGTTCTCTGTCTTCAACCACTGAGCAAGACAATACATCTTCTGATACATATTCTCTCTGACGACGACCTATGTTCCACAACTTGTTTACTGTTTATTTCAATTGTATTGTTCTGAGGATCTAAAAGCAGAATGGAACATAGAAATAGATAGTGCTGATGTCATCCAAACCACACAGACCACACTCTAACTGAGTGTTCAATTATACTATTAAATGGAAGATGTTTTATAACTGTTGAAAGGGGAAAGGGTGTGTGCCTCAACATGCATAGCTGACTAGCTGACTACCACTTAGGCCACGTGATGTAGAGAGAAAGAGGACAGAAATATGCAGACAGACAGGCGGTCAGCTCTCTGGAACTCCCTCAGCTGTAGTCTGTAGTTGACCCTGAGTTAAGGATATTACAGGAAGACTTCAAAGGGCTGACCAGGGTTTGTTCTGTGTGTGTGGGTGTGTGTGTTGTGAGTGTGTGTTGACCCTGTGTTACGAATATTACAGGAAGTACCCGTACTGAGTCAATCTGCAGGGGTACCAGGTAATAACATGGCTATATACAGGAAGTACCAGTACTGAGTCAATCTGCAGGGGTACCAGGTAATAACATGGCTATATACAGGAAGTACCCGTACTGAGTCAATCTGCAGGGGTACCAGATAATAACATGGCTATATACAGGAAGTACCCGTACTGAGTCAATCTGCAGGGGTACCAGGTAATAACATGGCTATATACAGGAAGTACCAGTACTGAGTCAATGTGCAGGGGTACCAGGTAATAACATGGCTATATACAGGAAGTACCAGTACTGAGTCAATGTGCAGGGGTACCAGGTAATAACATGGCTATATACAGGAAGTACCCGTACTGAGTCAATGTGCAGGGGTACCAGGTAATAACATGGCTATATACAGGAAGTACCAGTACTGAGTCAATGTGCAGGGGTACCAGGTAATAACATGGCTATATACAGGAAGTACCCGTACTGAGTCAATCTGCAGGGGTACCAGATAATAACATGGCTATATACAGGAAGTACCAGTACTGAGTCAATGTGCAGGGGTACCAGGTAATAACATGGCTATATACAGGAAGTACCAGTACTGAGTCAATGTGCAGGGGTACCAGGTAATAACATGGCTATATACAGGAAGTACCAGTACTGAGTCAATGTGCAGGGGTACCAGGTAATAACATGGCTATATACAGGAAGTACCAGTACTGAGTCAATGTGCAGGGGTACCAGGTAATAACATGGCTATATACAGGAAGTACCAGTACTGAGTCAATGTGCAGGGGTACCAGGTAATAACATAGCTATATACAGGAAGTACCAGTACTGAGACAATGCACAGGGGTACAAGAGAGTTGAGGTAATATGTACATGTAGGTAGGGGTAAAGTGACTAGTCAATCAGGATAGATAATAAACAGAGTAGCAGCAGTGTTGGTAGTTGAGGTAATATGTACATGTAGGTAGGGGTAAAGTGACTAGTCAATCAGGATAGATAATAAACAGAGTAGCAGCAGTGTTGGTGGTTGAGGTAATATGTACATGTAGGTAGGGGTAAAGTGACTAGTCAATCAGGATAGATAATAAACAGAGTAGCAGCAGTGTTGGTGGTTGAGGTAATATGTACATGTAGGTAGGGGTAAAGTGACTAGTCAATCAGGATAGATAATAAACAGAGTAGCAGCAGTGTTGGTAGTTGAGGTAATATGTACATGTAGGTAGGGGTAAAGTGTCTAGTCAATCAGGATAGATAATGTACAGAGTAGCAGCAGTGTTGGTAGTTGAGGTAATATGTACATGTAGGTAGGGGTAAAGTGACTAGTCAATCAGGATAGATAATAAACAGAGTAGCAGCAGTGTTGGTAGTTGAGGTAATATGTACATGTAGGTAGGGGTAAAGTGACTAGTCAATCAGGATAGATAATAAACAGAGTAGCAGCAGTGTTGGTAGTTGAGGTAATATGTACATGTAGGTAGGGGTAAAGTGACTAGTCAATCAGGATAGATAATATACAGAGTAGCAGCAGTGTTGGTAGTTGAGTTAATATGTACATGTAGGTAGGGGTAAAGTGACTAGTCAATCAGGATAGATAATGTACAGAGTAGCAGCAGTGTTGGTAGTTGAGGTAATATGTACATGTAGGTAGGGGTAAAGTGACTAGTCAATCAGGATAGATAATAAACAGAGTAGCAGCAGTGTTGGTAGTTGAGGTAATATGTACATGTAGGTAGGGGTAAAGTGACTAGTCAATCAGGATAGATAATAAACAGAGTAGCAGCAGTGTTGGTAGTTGAGGTAATATGTACATGTAGGTAGGGGTAAAGTGACTAGTCAATCAGGATAGATAATATACAGAGTAGCAGCAGTGTTGGTAGTTGAGGTAATATGTACATGTAGGTAGGGGTAAAGTGACTAGTCAATCAGGATAGATAATAAACAGAGTAGCAGCAGTGTTGGTAGTTGAGGTAATATGTACATGTAGGTAGGGGTAAAGTGACTAGTCAATCAGGATAGATAATATACAGAGTAGCAGCAGTGTTGGTAGTTGAGGTAATATGTACATGTAGGTAGGGGTAAAGTGACTAGTCAATCAGGATAGATAATAAACAGAGTAGCAGCGTGTTAGAGTGTGTTATGGTGTGTAACAGTGTGTTAGAGTGTGTTATGGTGTGTAACAGTGTGTTAGAGTGTGTTATGGTGTGTAACAGTGTGTTAGGTTACCTCGGCAGCAAACTGCCTGCCATTGATGGTGTGTTCTGAGCCGACAGGCAGGTGTTCTGAGCCCCAGTGGAAGTGGAGCTGACCAGCAGTGTAACGATGAGGCAGGCTGGAGATATACATCCTCCTGGGTAGGGACAGCTGAACTGGAGAGAGAGATAGAAATGTCTTTAGAGATGCACATTAGAGACAGTTATACATACATGCCTTTAGACCATTGGATCCCAACTGTTTCCTTTGCAAGGACCACTGGATCACTGACAAAAGCTTTTGAGAACCACAACACGTGCAAGGCACCAGAAACCTGAGGAAGCTACGGCAGAGTCAGAGATATAATCAGGCTGAGGATAATACTACTGTTTCCTGCTGTCAAACGTTCTTCTGATAATTAGCTTAGGGAAGAGTGATGATGATGATGAAGCAATGTCTCCGGCTGTGCTTGCCTGTGTTGACCATCAAGACAACAAGACATTGCGTGACCGTCAGTGACATCAGAGTAGTTTAAAATCTAGGCTGCGTCCCAAATGTCACCCTATTTCCTGGAATGGCACTATGTAAGGGAATATGGTGACATTTGGGACGCAGATCTATTCTGCCTTTCATTTAACAAGGCAAGTCAGTTAAGAACAAATTCTTATTTACAATGATGACCTACCTAGGGTTAAGTGCTTTGCTCAAGGACACATCGGCTCCGGTATTCAAACCAGCGACCTTTCGTTTACTGGCCCAACGCTCTAACCTCTAGGCTACCTGCTGCCTTCATCATCTTTCGGCTGCAGAACGCTGAACCAGCCTTAGGCCCCTGTTTCACTACCTATCATCAACCAATAAGGTGCCTGGACCAGAGAGGTGATTATGCTAGCATGTCTAATAGGAGGTTTCTGTGCTGTTGGTTAAACAGTCAAGCCATGTCATGTCAGTGTGAGTGGACAGTATGTTTGAGACTTGCTGACATTGCATCCCATAATGATACAGGTCCTGACAGTGGCAGGCATCACTAAAGCAGCCGTGGGGTTTAACCAACAAACACACAGTACAGTGCAGGTTTCCTCTGTAAAATGAAGAGTTGTACCCATGTGATGCAGTATTATCTTCTATTTTAAGGAAAGAGTTATTCAATCGAAGAGCATGTTTACAAATCCAGATAATAGAAGATAAAAAATTACACTGTTGTCATGACAATGTGATTATGGAAGATTGCTGTGTTTGATCCAGTCAGAGGAGGATCCATCCCAGCCCAGCCCAGTCCAGTCCCAGCCCAGCCCAGCCCAGTCCAGTCCAGTCCCAGCCCAGCCCAGCCCAGTCACAGTCCAGCCCAGCCCAGCCCAGCCCAGTCCAGTCCAGTCCCAGCCCAGCCCAGTCACAGTCCAGCCCAGCCCAGCCCAGTCACAGTCCAGCCCAGCCCAGTCCAGCCCAGTCACAGCCCAGTCACAGCCCAGTCACAGTCCATCCCAGTCCCAGCCCAGCCCAGCCCAGCCCAGTCCAGTCCAGTCCCAGCCCAGTCACAGTCCAGCCCAGCCCAGTCACAGCCCAGCCCAGCCCAGTCCAGTCCAGTCCAGTCCAGTCCCAGCCCAGCCCAGCCCAGCCCAGTCACAGTCCAGCCCAGCCCAGTCACAGTCCAGCCCAGCCCAGTCCAGCCCAGTCACAGCCCAGTCACAGCCCAGTCACAGCCCAGTCACAGCCCAGCCCAGCCCAGCTCAGCCCAGTCCAGCCCAGTCACAGCCCAGCCCAGTCACAGTCCATCCCAGTCCCAGCCCAGCCCAGCCCAGCCCAGTCCAGTCCAGTCCCAGCCCAGTCACAGTCCAGCCCAGCCCAGTCACAGCCCAGCCCAGCCCAGTCCAGTCCAGTCCAGTCCAGTCCAGTCCCAGCCCAGCCCAGCCCAGTCACAGTCCAGTCCAGCCCAGCCCAGTCACAGTCCAGCCCAGCCCAGTCCAGCCCAGTCACAGCCCAGTCACAGCCCAGTCACAGCCCAGCCCAGCCCAGCTCAGCCCAGTCCAGCCCAGTCACAGCCCAGCTCAGTCCAGTCCAGCCCAGTCCAGCCCAGCTCAGCCCAGTCCAGCCCAGTCACAGCCCAGCTCAGTCCAGTCCAGCCCAGTCCAGCCCAGTCCAGCCCAGTCCAGCCAAGTCCAGTTCAGCCCAGTCCAGCCCAGTCACAGCAGGACCCACAACATGCCAGCCATCTAAAGCCTGTGAACAAGAGATCATCTTCCAACTGAAGGGATTGCTTTACTCACTAGAGTGCCCATTGTTCCCGAGGGTCAGCTGCTCATTGGCTGAGAGGATGTAGTTCTGGAGCTCGATTGGCCGCAGTGAGGGGTCAAACCTCAGCAGCTGGGTCTGGATATCTATGGGTGACTGGAATGTTCCGCCACAGAACGGGTAGTGCTTGGACCAGTGATGCTCACCGTCAGGACCTAAATAACACATAACAATATTATAGTATATAATACGTTATAAACTGAGTGGTTTGAGTCCTGAATGCTGATTGGCTGACAAAACAGTTTTTTTTACTGCTCTAATTACGTTGGTAAACAGTTTATAATAGCAATAAGGCAACTCGGGGTTTGTGATATATGTCCAATACACCACTGCTAAGGGCTGTGTCCAGGCAGTCCGCGTTGCGTTGTGCATAAGAACAGCCCTTATCCGTGGTATTTTGGCCATATACCACACCCCCTCGGACCTTATTGATTAAATATAACACAGTACAACAATATAAAACAGAACACCACAGAATGTGTAGTGGGTCGACCAGTGGTGCTCTCCATCTGGTCCTAGAGAAGATAACAATAGTTTGGTCAATTCAAATCAATACAACTTTTTTTTTTTTTTTTTTTTATTTCACCTTTATTTAACCAGGTAGGTCAGTTGAGAACAAGTTCTCATTTGCAACTGCGACCTGGCCAAGACAAAGCAAAGCAGTGCGACAAAAACAACACAGAGTTACACAGTAAACAAACATGGTCAAAAACACAATGGAAAGTCTATATACAGAGTGCAAAATGTAGTGCAAAATGCAGTAAGGTTAAGAGGTAGGACAATAAATAGACCATAGTGGTGAGACAAATTACAGATTATCATCATTAACACAGGAATGAAGGATGTGCAAATTATGATGTGCAAATAGAGATACTGGAGTGCAAGATTTGTGAAAAATAACAAAAATAAATATGGGGATGAGGTAGTAGTGTGGGCTATTTACAGAAGGGCTATATACAGGTGCAGTGATCGATAAGCAGCTTTGACAGCTGACGCTTAAAGTTAGTGAGGGAGATAGGAACCTCTAGCTTCAGTGATTTTTGCAATTCGTTCCAGTCATTGGCAGCAGCGAACTGGAAGGAATGGCGGCCAAAGGAGGTGTTGGCTTTGGGGGTGACCAGTGAGATATACCTGCTGGAGCGCATGCTACGGGTGGGTGTTGCTATAGTGACCAGTGAGCTGAGATAGGGCGGGGATTTACCTAGTAATGACTTATAGATGACCTGGAGCCAGTGGATTTGGCGACGAATATATAATGAAGGCCAGCCAACGAGAGCATACAGGTCGCAGTGGTGGGTAGTGTATGGGGCTTTGGTAACAAAACGGATGGCACTGTGATAGACTACATCCAATTTGCTAAGTAGAGTGTTGGAGGCTAGTTTGTAAATGACATCGCCGAAATCAAGGATCGGTAGGATAGTCAGTTTTACAAGGGCATGTTTGGCAGCATGAGTGAAGGAGGCTTTGTTGCGAAATAGGAAGCCAATTCTGGATTTAATTTTGGATTGGAGATGGTTGATGTGAGTCTGGAAGTTGAGTTTACAGTCTAACCAGATGCCTAGGTATTTGTAGGTGTCCACGTATTCTAATTCGGACCCGTCGAGAGTAGTGATGATAGTCCGGTGGGCGGGTGCTGGCAGCGTTCGATAGAAAAGCATGCACTTAGTTTTACTAGCGTTTAAGAGCAGTTGGAGGCCACGGAAGGAGTGTTGTATGGCGTTGAAGCTTGTTTGAAGGTTAGTAAACACAGTGTCCAAAGAGGGGCCAGATGTATACAGAACGGTGTCATCTGCGTAGAGATGGATGAGAGAGTCACCAGCAGCAAGAGCGACATCGTTGATGTATATAGAGAAAAGGGTTGGCCCAAGAATTGAACCCTGTGGCACCCCCATAGAGACTGCCAGAGGATCGGACAATAGGCCCTCCGATTTGACACACTGAACCCTGTCTGCAAAGTAGTTAGAGAACCAGGCAAGGCAGTCACTTGAGAAACCAAGGCTGTTGAGTCTGCCAATAAGAATGCGGTGATTGACAGAGTCGAAAGCCTTGGCCAGGTCGATGAAGACGGCTGCACAGTACTGTCTTTTATCGATGGCGGTTATGATATCGTTCAGTACCTTGAGCGTAGCTGAGGTGCACCCATGACCAGCTCTGAAACCAGATTGCATAGCAGAGAAGGTACGGTGGGATTCGAAGTGGTCAGTTATCTGTTTGTTAACTTGGCTTTCGAAAACTTTAGAAAGGCAGGGCAGGATGGATATTGGTCTATAACAGTTTGGGTCTAGAGTGTCTCCTCCTTTGAAGAGGGGGATGACCGCGGCAGCTTTCCAATCTCTAGGGATCTCAGACGATACGAAAGAGAGGTTGAACAGGCTAGTGATAGGTGTTGCAACAATTTTGGCTGATAATTTCAGAAAGAGAGGGTCCATATTATCTAGCCCAGCAGATTTGTAGGGGTCCAGACTTAGCAGCTCTTTCAGAACATCAGCCGTCTGGATTTGGGTGAAGGAGAAGCGGGGGGGGCTTGGGCAAGTAGCTGCCGAGGGTGCAGAGCTGTTGGCCGGGGTAGGGGTTGCCAGGTGGAAAGCATGGCCAGCTGTAGCAAAATGCTTATTGAAATTTTCGATAATCGTGGATTTATCGGTAGTAACAGTGTCTCCGAGCCTCAATGCAGTGGGCAACTGGGAGGAGGTGCTCTTATTCTCCATGGACTTTACAGTGTCCCAGAACATTTTGGAGTTAGTACTACAGGAAGCTAATTTCTGTTTGAAAAAGCTGGCCTTTGCTTTTCTAACTGACTGTGTGTACTTGTTCCTGACTTCCCTGAATAGCTGCATATCGCGGGGGCTATTCGATGCTAATGCAGTGCGCCACAGGATGTTTTTCTGTTGGTCTAGTGCAGTCAAGTCTGGGGTGAACCAAGGGCTATATCTATTCTTAGTTCTACGTTTTTTGAAAGGGGCATGCTTATTTAGGATGGTGAGGAAAGCACTTTTAAAGAACAACCAGGCGTCCTCTACTGACGGGATGAGGTCAATATCCTTCCAGGATACCTGGGCCAGATCGAATAGAAAGGCCTGCTCACAAAAGTGTTTTAGGGAGCGTTTAACAGTGATAAGGGGTGGTCGTTTGACCGCTGACCCATTGCGAACGCAGGCGATGAGGCAGTGATCGCTGAGATCCTGGTTGAAAACAGATGAGGTGTATTTGGAGGGCAGGTTAGTCAGGATGATATCAATAATGGTACCCATGTTTACGGATTTAGGGTTGTACCTGGTGGGTTCCTTGATAATTTGTGTGAGATTGAGGGCATCTATCTTAGATTGAAGGACGGCCGGGGTGTTAAGCATATCCCAGTTTAAGTCACCTAACAGTACAAACTCTGAAGATAGATGGGGGGCAATCAATTCACATATGGAGTCCAGGGCACAGCTGGGGGCTGAGGGGGGTCTGTAACAGGCGGCAACAGTGAGAGACTTATTTCTGGAAAGGTGGATTTTTAAAAGTAGAAGCTCAAACTGTTTGGGCACGGATCTGGACAGTATGACAGAACTCTGCAGGTTATCTCTGCAGTAGATTGCAACTCCGCCACCTTTGGCAGTTCTATCTTGACGGGAAATATTGTAGTTGGGGATGGAGATTTCCGAATTATTGGTGGCCTTCCTGAGCCAGGATTCAGACACAGCTAGGACATCCGGGTTGGCGGAGTGTGCTAAAGCAGTGAATAAATCTAACTTAGGGAGGAGGCTTCTAATGTTGACATGCATGAAACCAAGGCTTTTACGGTTACAGAAGTCAACAAATGAGAGCGCCTGGGGGATAGGTGTAGTACTGGGAGCTACAGGACCTGGGTTTACCTCTACATCACCAGAGGAACAGAGGAGTAATAGAATCAGTATTCTACTAAGGGCTTTAAGAACAGGACGTCTAGTACGTTGGGTACATTGAATAAAAGGAGCAGATTTCTGTGCGTGGTGGAATAGATTGAGGGCATAATGTACAGACAAGGGTATCGTAGGGTGTGAGTTCAGTGGAGGTAAACCTAGGCGTTGGGTAATGAAGAGAGAGGTTGCATCTCTGGAGACACCATTTAAGCTAGGTGAGGTCTCCGCATGTGTGGGGGGAGGGACAAAGGAGCTATCAGAGACCAGTTGAGCAGGACTGGGGGCTCTACAGTGAAATAAAACAATAATAGCTAACCTAAACAACAAAAGACAAGGCATATTGAAATAAAGGGGCATAAAATTAAAAATTAAAATTAAAAAAAAAAAAAAGTTAATTAAGAGGGCTAAGGCAACGACGGGTAATGGCGATGAATGGACAAAGAGGGTCAGTTAGAGAAAAATGTCATATGCTACACACTGGACCTGAGGCCTGGCAGTTAAACAGAAAGAAATACCGTATAACCAGACAGTCCTGCAGACATCAGCTGTGAAGCTGAGTGATCATAGGGTCCGATGAGCAGCAAAGAGGCCAGCCAGAGAGCAGAATTCAATGGGCGCTGGACTAGGCAAGCCAGGAGGCACAGTGTTCAGAGTGTTAGCAGGCCGGGCTAGCAGATGGATCTTCGGCGACGTCGCAGAGGAGAACCCTGTTGAGACCACGTCGGACAATTACGTCGGCAGGCCAGTCACGGTGGCTCGGTGGGGCTCCGTATCGACAGTAGAAGGTCCAGGTAGGTTGATAAGGTACTGGAGCCCGGGAGAGTAGCTAGCACACGTCGGCTGTCCGGGAGATGAGCCTAGCTCACGCTAGCATAGGTAAGATGTAAACAAACAATGGAGGTTAGCCAAAAACGTCGGTCACTCGATTGCAGCTAGCTAGCTGTGATGATCCGGTGTGATGGTCCTGTGATTTCAGTGGAAATCCGGTGAAATGGAAGGGAGCGCAGTCCGATATGCGCTGGGTTGGTAGCGCGCTGTGCAGACTGGCCGATAATGTCCGAACTAAAAGCTGTCTGATGCAGGCATAGCAGTGGTGAGGACCGCTAGCAGTGGTTAGCGATGGCTAGAAGCTAGTTAGCAAGCTAGCTAGCAGACTAGCTTCTGACTGCGGTTCAGTTAAAAGAATGAAAAGTAAGGATAATAGATCCGTTTCACGTTGGGTAAGGTGGGTTGCAGGAGAGGTAAATCGGGAACAAAATAAATAAATACAAATGTGTGGAAAGACAATTTACAAACTATTACAAACTATTTACATGAGACGGGACGAACAAAAAATACGTCTGCACTGTTACGCCATCTTTTTTTTTTTTTTTTGACAACTTGATTTGTCCCTTAAGGCAATTCCCTCCCTACATGATGCAAACTGTTTCTTCAGGTGACATCACAAGGTATCTCAGGTGACATCACAGCCCAGGAGGTATCTCATGTGACATCACAGCCCAGGAGGTATCTCAGGTGACATAACAGCCCAGGAGGTATCTCAGGTGACATCACAGCCGAGGAGGTATCTCAGGTGACATCACAGCCCAGGAAGTATCTCAAGGTATCTCAGGTGAAAATGGCACCGGAGGGGATGGCTGCCGTTTTACAGCCTCTTAACCAACTGTGCTATTTCGTTAGTTTTTTCTCATTGTTTGTAACTTTTTTCTTTACCTATTGTGTACATAATGTTGCTATCTATCTATCTATCTATCTATCTATCTATCTATCTATCTATCTATCTATCTATCTATCTATCTATCTATCTATCTATCTATCTATCTATCTATCTATCTATCTATCTATCTATCTATCTATCTATCTATCTATCTATCTATCTATCTATCTATCTATCTATCTATCTATCTATCTATCTATCTATTTCATGAAGAAAAGACAGAGGAAAAGGGGGCGGAGGTCGGGATGCCTTCTGAGAATTCGCAGGCGAGTGAGTAAACCTCCCATACCATCCGTTCTATTGGCCAACGTGCAATCATTGGAAAATAAACTGGATGATCTACAATCAAGACTATCCTTCCAACGGGACATTAAAGACTGTAATATCTTAAGACGAGGGGCGGGGGTGTGTGTCTATTTGTTAATAACAGCTGGTGAGCGATGTCTAATATTACGGAATTCTCAAGGTATTGCTCTCCTGAGGTAGAGTACCTCATGATAAGCTGTAGACCACACTATCTACCAAGAGTTTTCATCTATATTATTCATAGGTGTCTATTTACCACCACAAACTGATGCTGGCACTAAGACTACACTCAACCAGCTGTATAAAGCCATAAACAAACAAGAAAATGCTCATCCAGAAGCTGCACTCCTAGTGGTCAGGGACTTTAATGCAGGCAAACTGACCTAATTTCCACCAGCATGTCACATGTCATCACCAGAGCCATGTTATTTCTACACCATCATGTTATCTTTACACGCCATGTTATCTCTACACCACCATGTTATCTCTTCACCACCATGTTATCTCTACACCACCATGTTATCTCTACACTACCACGTTATCTCTATACCGCCATGTTATCTCTACACCACCATGTTATCTCTACACCACCATGTTATCTCTACACCACACCATGTTATCTCTACACCACAAAGTTCTCTACACCACCATGTTATCTCTACACCACCATGTTATCTTTACACGGTATGTTATCTCTACACCACCATGTTATCTCTATACCACCATGTTATCTCTACACCGCCATGATATCTCTACACCACCATGTTATCTCTATACATCATGTTATCTCTATACCACCAAGTTATCTCTACACCACACCATGTTATCTCTACACCACCAAGTTCTCTACACTACCAAGTTATCTCTACACCACCATGTTATCTCTACACCACCATGTTATCTCTACACGCCATGTTATCTCTACACCACCATGTTATCTCTACACCACCATGTTATCTCTACACGCCATGTTATCTCTACACCACCATGTTATCTCTACACCACCATGTTATCTCTACACCACCATGTTATCTCTACACCACCATGTTATCTCTACACCACCATGTTATCTCTACACCACCATGCTATCTTTACACGCCATGCTATCTTTACACGCCATGTTATCTCTACACCACCATGTTATCTCTACACCACCATGTTATCTCTACACCACCATGCTATCTTTACACGCCATGTTATCTCTACACCACCATGTTATCTCTACACGCCATGTTATCTCTACACCACCATGTTATCTCTACACCACCATGTTATCTCTACACCACCATGTTATCTCTACACCACCATGTTATCTTCAGACCTCTTTACACCACACAGTTATTAGACAGAAATAAATCATCCACTTACCAGTGTATGCCCATTTAGCACCTGAAACAGAAACAGAAACATTTACATAATTATAATATTATATCTTCGTTATATGATGAGATATTAGTCTGATCTGATGTAACTGCCAAAAAAATGGAAACACTTGAATAAATGATGTTTCTGGCGGCTCTGTTCTGGTGTGGGCTAAATCTAGGTCCACTCAAGGTGAACAGACATTCTGAGGGATCCCCTCCTATGGGGAATAATCTCTATCCTGATGGGAGTGGTGTCTTCCAGGATAACAATGTCCCCATCCACAGGGCATGAGTGGTGTCTTCCAGGATGACAATGTCCCCATCCACAGGGCATGAGTGGTGTCTTCCAGGATGACAATGTCCCCATCCACAGGGCATGAGTGGTGTCTTCCAGGATAACAATGTCCCCATCCACAGGGCATGAGTGGTCACTGAATGGTTTGATGAGCATGAAAACTATGTAAACCATATGCCGTCTCAGCCACTAGATCTTAACCCAATTGAACACGTATGGGAGATTCTGGAGCGGCGCCTGAGAAAGCGTTTTCCACCAATAAAAAAAAAAATGGAGTCGCATCCCATCCCTCAAGGTCATAGGGTAAATTCCCCAGGGATCACATATTCATACATTACTACAAATTATTGCACTGAGAGAGAAGGCATTCCTGTTTGTGACACAGTCAATACAAAGGTTGGTGATTCAATTACCGCAGAGATCATGTATTCCTACATGCACCCACTAAAGGATACTGAAGGAGACGGGAGTTTATCACTAGCTCAATTGAAGAGAAATACTTTCTGATTCTAATCACTCCAACCGAAGTTCATAGTGTTTTTTTAGATGAAGGCAGTATTTGATATCATGAAACACTGATATAGTTCTAGTCATGCTATAGGTTAACAGAGGTCAGTCAGGTACAAGGTTACAGAAGCATATCTTCTATTTGTTTTAAACATTAATGCATATTACAACAACAACAACAACAACAACAACAACAACAACAACAACACTACAGCCATAGCCTTGTACACTGCATATAAGCTGCAGCATAACATTTTCTCATCAGAGTTGGACCAATTTGATCAAGTCTACAAAATCCTAAAAACTTTGAGCTAAATCCAGGTTCATCATCCTGTTATTCTTACCATGCAGTCCCGAGAACAGAGTTCCCACAGCAATCAGAAGAGATGAGAGGTTCTGTTTCTGGGTCTGCATCGTTCTGTCTCTTCACAGGTCCACTTAAGAAAAACACCACAGGAACAATCTTCTAGCAGACGCGTGAGACAGTGCACCGACTTTTATGGAAGTCAGTCGGCTTCATCATAGCGCCCCGTCATGACGTCAGAGCCACATCAAAGCAGTCCCCGGTGTGTCATCCTCGTCCTCCCCAGGTCAGAATCAGCAACGACCGCAACTGGTAATTATTCACTCAACACTTTGCGGCTTGTGGAAGACGTCATTAAAATGTGTAGACACACTAGCCATTACAGGACGACAGAATCATAGCGCAGATGCAGTGAGATTTCTCCGACATGCAGCAGACACGTCTACCAGTGGAATTATGGAACTGTGGGGCTCTCCAAGTTGTCACGAGAATTTCAGCTCGTCAGAATTTCAGAAACTCCCACAACATACAGAACAGTGGCATGACATATAGGCTATGCATCTCTCTCAAACTACGATGCAGTCTGGCCACTTCAGTATGGCAATACTAGGTGTTAAATAGCCTTCCATATGCACTTACAGTAATATTTCATTATGGATCATTCTGTTTAAATATACCCTATTATTTACTGTTCTTTTTTTCATGAATTAAAACATATATATATTTGTATAATATAATAGAAGAAATCTATACTTTATTGGCCATTTCGTTAGAATAGATTTGTCTGCCTTTTCCCCAATGCCAACAGATAAACATGTTTATCTGTTGGCATTCTTGGATGATGCCCTTGCACCTGGGATCAGAGCATCATGGTCTGGAACATCATCTCCACTTACAGTACGTCCCTGCTTGACTCTATGTCCTGGCGCCCCATCTGAACAACTGGAATCATGTAGCCTAACACACAAACAGCTGAGATACAGTAAACATGGGGCTCTACTGACTGTCTAAAGGGATTCTCCGTCACCATGGCCTGATGGTCAGGTTCTTTACTGCTCCAGGAAGTGCCTGTGTGGAAAGGAAAGCGAAAGAGAAGGAGGATACTAGTCAGTTGTACAACTGAATGCATTCAACTGAAATGTGTCTTCTGCATTTAACCCAACCCTCTGAATCAGAGATGGGGATCCCTTGCTACCAGCTCTGACCCCAACCAGCTCTGACCCCAACCAGCTCTGACCCCAACCATCTCTGAACCCAACCATCTCTGAACCCAACCACCTCTGACCCCAACCACCTCTGACCCCAACCACCTCTGATCCCAACCAGCTCTGACCCCAACCAGCTCTGACCCCAACCAGCTCTGACTCCAACCAGCTCTGACCCCAACCAGCTCTGACCCCAACCAGCTCTGACCCCAACCAGCTCTGACCCCAACCATCTCTGACCCCAACCATCTCTGACCCCAACCACCTCTGACCCTAACCAGCTCTGACCCCAACCAGCTCTGACCCCAACCATCTCTGATCCCAACCAGCTCTGATCCCAACCAGCTCTGACCCCAACCAGCTCTGACCCCAACCAGCTCTGACCCCAACCATCTCTGACCCCAACCACCTCTGACCCCAACCAGCTCTGATCCCAACCATCTCTGACCCCAACCAGCTCTGATCCCAACCAGCTCTGACCCTAACCAGCTCTGACCCCAACCAGCTCTGACCCCAACCAGCTCTGATCCCAACCAGCTCTGACCCCAACCATCTCTGATCCCAACCAGCTCTGACCCCAACCAGCTCTGACCCCAACCAGCTCTGATCCCAACCATCTCTGATCCCAACCAGCTCTGACCCCAACCAGCTCTGACCCCAACCATCTCTGATCCCAACCAGCTCTGACCCCAACCAGCTCTGACCCCAACCATCTCTGATCCCAACCAGCTCTGATCCCAACCATCTCTGATCCCAACCAGCTCTGACCCCAACCAGCTCTGATCCCAACCAGCTCTGATCCCAACCAGCTCTGATCCCAACCAGCTCTGACCCCAACCAGCTCTGATCCCAACCAGCTCTGACCCCAACCAGCTCTGACCCCAACCAGCTCTGATCCCAACCAGCTCTGATCCCAACCATCTCTGATCCCAACCAGCTCTGACCCCAACCAGCTCTGATCCCAACCATCTCTGATCCCAACCATCTCTGATCCCAACCAGCTCTGATCCCAACCAGCTCTGACCCCAACCAGCTCTGATCCCAACCAGCTCTGATCCCAACCAGCTCTGATCCCAACCATCTCTGATCCCAACCATCTCTGATCCCAACCAGCTCTGATCCCAACCAGCTCTGACCCCAACCATCTCTGATCCCAACCAGCTCTGATCCCAACCAGCTCTGACCCCAACCAGCTCTGATCCCAACCAGCTCTGACCCCAACCAGCTCTGACCCCAACCAGCTCTGATCCCAACCAGCTCTGACCCCAACCAGCTCTGATCCCAACCATCTCTGATCCCAACCAGCTCTGATCCCAACCATCTCTGATCCCAACCAGCTCTGACCCCAACCAGCTCTGATCCCAACCATCTCTGATCCCAACCATCTCTGATCCCAACCAGCTCTGATCCCAACCAGCTCTGACCCCAACCAGCTCTGATCCCAACCAGCTCTGATCCCAACCAGCTCTGATCCCAACCATCTCTGATCCCAACCATCTCTGATCCCAACCAGCTCTGATCCCAACCAGCTCTGACCCCAACCATCTCTGATCCCAACCAGCTCTGATCCCAACCAGCTCTGACCCCAACCAGCTCTGATCCCAACCATCTCTGATCCCAACCATCTCTGATCCCAACCAGCTCTGATCCCAACCAGCTCTGACCCCAACCATCTCTGATCCCAACCAGCTCTGATCCCAACCATCTCTGACCCCAACCAGCTCTGATCCCAACCATCTCTGATCCCAACCATCTCTGATCCCAACCAGCTCTGATCCCAACCAGCTCTGATCCCAACCATCTCTGATCCCAACCAGCTCTGATCCCAACCATCTCTGATCCCAACCATCTCTGACCCCAACCACCTCTGACCCTAACCAGCTCTGACCCCAACCAGCTCTGACCCCAACCATCTCTGATCCCAACCATCTCTGATCCCAACCAGCTCTGATCCCAACCAGCTCTGATCCCAACCAGCTCTGATCCCAACCAGCTCTGATCCCAACCAGCTCTGACCCCAACCAGCTCTGACCCCAACCATCTCTGATCCCAACCATCTCTGATCCCAACCATCTCTGACCCCAACCAGCTCTGATCCCAACCATCTCTGACCCCAACCAGCTCTGATCCCAACCATCTCTGATCCCAACCATCTCTGATCCCAACCATCTCTGACCCAAACCATCTCTGACCCAACCAGCTCTGATCCCAACCATCTCTGACCCCAACCAGCTCTGACCCCAACCAGCTCTGACCCCAACCATCTCTGATCCCAACCATCTCTGACCCCAACCATCTCTGACCCCAACCAGCTCTGACCCCAACCATCTCTGATCCCAACCATCTCTGATCCCAACCATCTCTGACCCCAACCAGCTCTGACCCCAACCATCTCTGACCCCAACCATCTCTGACCCCAACCATCTCTGATCCCAACCATCTCTGACCCCAACCATCTCTGATCCCAACCATCTCTGATCCCAACCATCTCTGATCCCAACCATCTCTGATCCCAACCATCTCTGACCCCAACCAGCTCTGATCCCAACCAGCTCTGATCCCAACCATCTCTGACCCCAACCAGCTCTGATCCCAACCAGCTCTGACCCCAACCATCTCTGACCCCAACCATCTCTGATCCCAACCATCTCTGACCCCAACCAGCTCTGATCCCAACCATCTCTGACCCCAACCATCTCTGACTCCAACCAGCTCTGATCCCAACCATCTCTGACCCCAACCATCTCTGATCCCAACCATCTCTGACCCCAACCAGCTCTGATCCCAACCAGCTCTGATCCCAACCATCTCTGACCCCAACCATCTCTGACTCCAACCAGCTCTGATCCCAACCATCTCTGACCCCAACCATCTCTGATCCCAACCATCTCTGACCCCAACCAGCTCTGATCCCAACCAGCTCTGATCCCAACCATCTCTGACCCCAACCATCTCTGACTCCAACCAGCTCTGATCCCAACCATCTCTGACCCCAACCATCTCTGATCCCAACCATCTCTGATCCCAACCATCTCTGATCCCAACCATCTCTGACCCCAACCATCTCTGATCCCAACCATCTCTGACCCCAACCAGCTCTGATCCCAACCAGCTCTGATCCCAACCATCTCTGACCCCAACCATCTCTGACTCCAACCAGCTCTGATCCCAACCATCTCTGACCCCAACCATCTCTGATCCCAACCATCTCTGACCCCAACCAGCTCTGATCCCAACCAGCTCTGATCCCAACCATCTCTGACCCCAACCATCTCTGACTCCAACCAGCTCTGATCCCAACCATCTCTGACCCCAACCATCTCTGATCCCAACCAGCTCTGATCCCAACCATCTCTGATCCCAACCATCTCTGATCCCAACCATCTCTGACCCCAACCATCTCTGATCCCAACCATCTCTGATCCCAACCATCTCTGACCCCAACCATCTCTGATCCCAACCATCTCTGACCCCAACCATCTCTGATCCCAACCATCTCTGATCCCAACCATCTCTGACCCCAACCATCTCTGATCCCAACCACCTCTGATCCCAACCAGCTCTGATCCCAACCATCTCTGATCCCAACCATTAACACTATACTCTATTGACATTTCCTTCCAGTTGTATGTATGCCCAACAATAAAGTTAAGGATATGATCAGTGGTGGAAAAGTACTCATTGTCATACTGGAGTAAAAGTAAAGATCACCCAGTAAAAATCTACTTGAGTAAAAGTCCAAAAGTATTTGGATTAAAATATACTTAAGTATTAAAAGTAAATATAATCGTTAAAATATACATACGTATCAAAAGTAAAAGTATAAATAATTTCAAATTCATTATATAAAGCAACACTCAGACATCATTTACAAACAAAGCCTGTGTGTTTAGTGAGTCCTCCAGATCAGAGGCAGTAGATGACCAGGGATGTTCTCTTGATAAATGTGTGAATTGGACCATTTTCTGTCCTGATAAGCATTCACAATGTAACCAGTACTTTTGGGTGTCAGGGAAAGTACATTATTTTATTCAGGAATGTAGTGAAGTTGTCAAATATATAAATAGTAAAATAAGGTACAAGTATTTTTACTTAAGTACTTTACACCTTCCCAAGTTCTCTCGTCACCCCGCTCCTCCACACACTCCACTGGCTTTCAGTCAAAGCTCGCCTCCACTACAAGACCATGGTTCTGTCACAAGTGGGTGCAAGGAGAGACCAAGGCGCAGCGCAGTAATAGTTCGACAGTTTTACTAAAACTTAACTGTACGAACTAAACAAGCCAAAAACACGAGGCAAAAGACAAAACTGAAACACACTTACTTTCACCGTGACTTGAGAAATAATGACCCACACCAGAGTGAAGGACAGACAAACATATATAGGATCCCTAATTAGAGACAATGCGGTGCAGCTGCCTCTAATTAGGGATCCAACCCAAAACCCACACAGAAACAGAAAAGAAAGACACTGTCAGACTCTGACCATAGCTACATAGAGGAGCAAATAGGCCTCTCTATGGCCAGAGCCTGACAGTACAACCAAAAGGCGCGGACTCCCGGACGCCAACAATGTCGAGAGTGTCCTCCCATGCCCCCTCCTTATGCCCGGCCATGGAGCTGGGCACCGGTGGGGTAAACAGCTCCGGCCATGGAGCGGGGAAAACAGCCGGGCCCGGACTGGGCACTGGTGGGGCAAACGGCTCCGGCCATGGACCCGGAATGGGCACCGGTAGAGCGGACGGCTAAGGCACTGGAGCGGAGCAGACGGCTGGACCCGGAATGGGCCCCGGTGGAGCGGACTGCTCTGGCACTGGAGCGGAGCAGACGGCTGGACCCGGAATGGGCACCGGTGGACTACGGGGGCCCTGCTCCACTGGGGGGCTTGGTTCCAGCCACAGCGATGTGCTGACCTCTGGATCCTCCGGGCTGCGGACCCTCGCTGGAGGTTCGGGGCTGCGGACCTTCGCTGGAGGTTCGGGGCTGCGGACCTTCGCTGGAGGTTCGGGGCTGCGGACCTTCGCTGGAGGTTCGGGGCTGCGGACCTTCGCTGGAGGTTCGGGGCTGCGGACCTTCGCTGGAGGTTCGGGGCTGCGGACCTTCGTTGGAGGTTCGGGGCTGCCGAACTTCGCTGGAGGTTCAGGGTTGCTGACCTTCGCTGGAGGTTCCGGGCTGCCGACCTTCGCTGGAGGTTCGGGCTAGCCATAAGCCTTGTCACTAGCGCCCATCGGAGCTGGGAGTCCTTCTCCTCCTGTATTTGGAGGATCCGTGGATCCCTCGGCGCCTGGTTCGACATAATTTCTTTATTTTATACTATGTATTACAACAGAAAATCCAAACTACTAAACAAACAAAACACGAATGAACCAACGTAACAAATGAATCACACTTACTTTCACCGTGACTGGAGATATAACGACAACGACCCACCCAGAGTGAAGGACAGACAAACATCTATAGGATCCCTAATTAGAGACAATGCGGTGCAGCTGCCTCTAATTAGGGATCCAACCCAAAACCCACACAGAAACAGAAAAGAATAGAAACTGTCAGACTCTGACCATGGATACATAGAGAAGCAAATAGGCCTCTCTATGGCCAGAGCCTGACAGGTGCTTACTTACAGAGCAGCAAGAGGAACTGCCCCTCCCTACCTTCAGGCTCTGCTCAAACCTGGTTGTACAGCACCAACAGATCTGGGACCAGGCTACAGTGGCCATAGAAGTTGGTTATACAGCACCAACAGATCTGGGACCAGGCCACATATCCTTATTGCACCTGGCCTCCTGTTGGGACACAGCCCTGGTATCAGTGATGAGTACGAAGGTCAGTGGTGATGATGTGTAAACCTCCACTCCCATTGTCGTTTACAACCATCATTCAGTCTGCTGGAGACGAGAGAGAACACACACAGACAGCACCATGAAACAAATTGTCATATTTGGGGGGTTCGTTTTTGCTACATTCTACATGGTTCACAGTGGAGTACCAGGTAGGTTCAATCATTTAGTATGTCTGTATGAATACCTCAGTCAGTTTTCTGTCAGTACCAGGTAGGTTCAATCATTTAGTATGTCTGTGTGAATACCTCAGTCAGTTTTCTGTCAGTACCAGGTAGGTTCAATCATTTAGTATGTCTGTGTGAATACCTCAGTCAGTTTTCTGTCAGTACCAGGTAGGTTCAATCATTTAGTATGTCTGTATGAATACCTCAGTCAGTTTTCTGTCAGTACCAGGTAGGTTCAATCATTTAGTATGTCTGTATGAATACCTCAGTCAGTTTTCTGTGTGTACATCTGAAATACTTTTAATACATCTGTCTATCGTTCTCTGCTTATAAAGTGGTCTGAAAACTGTTCTTTTAACATTTGTTTTATAATCAATTTTACTCCTCTTCAGTTGAAATAAGGAGGCCTGACTCGTCAGTTGAGTTTGAAATAAGGAGGCCTGACTCTTCAGTTGAGTTTGAAATAAGGAGGCCTGACTCTTCAGTTGAGTTTGAAATAAGGAGGCCAGACTCTTCAGTTGAGTTTGAAATAAGGAGGCCTGACTCTTCAGTTGAGTTTGAAATAAGGAGGCCTGACTCTTCAGTTGAGTTTGAAATAAGGAGGCCAGACTCTTCAGTTGAGTTTGAAATAAGGAGGCCTGACTCTTCAGTTGAGTTTGAAATAAGGAGGCCTGACTCGTCAGTTGGGTTTGAAATAAGGAGGCCTGACTCTTCAGTTGAGTTTGAAATAAGGAGGCCTGACTCTTCAGTTGAGTTTGAAATAAGGAGGCCTGACTCTTCAGTTGAGTTTGAAATAAGGAGGCCTGACTCGTCAGTTGGGTTTGAAATAAGGAGGCCTGACTCTTCAGTTGGGTTTGAAATAAGGAGGCCTGACTCTTCAGTTGAATTTGAAATAAGGAGGCCAGACTCGTCAGTTGAGTTTGGGCGGGGGACAAAGAAGTCAAACACATTTGGTTCAATGTAAAAAATATATATATTTTACAACAATATTTATTCATTTAATCAATGAATTAAGTTCCTTGTGATATTTGCAATATGTTACACATTCTAAGATTCTGCATTTAGGGTCACATTTTATGAAACTGGGAGTACAAAGGTTATCATTCAAATCGTTTATGGTCCCTGACAGTATCACTCTGACAACATGGCGGTTTCACTGACAGTATCACTCTGACAACATGGCGGTTTCACTGACAGTATCACTCTGACAACATGGCGGTTTCACTGACAGTTGAAGGTTTCATTTTAGATCAAGACCTAATAATACAGACAGACTAGTTTGTCTTAGACATACAGTAATACAGACAGACTAGCTTGTCTTAGACATACAGAAATACAGACAGACTAGCTTGTCTTAGACATACAGAAATACAGACAGACTAGCTTGTCTTAGACATACAGTAATACAGACAGACTAGCTTGTCTTAGACATACAGTAATACAGACAGACTAGCCACAACGTTTTGTTTGTATAAGACAAGCTATAAAACATTTTACAGTAGAAGCAGTAGCATGGGGGGCGGGGCCTGCTGGCCTCTAACACCAAAGCAGTCCTGCTCTAGTCCTAGGGTTATGGTGTCTGTATCCTAGTCCTAGGCCTAGGGTTATGGTGTCTGTATCCTAGTCCTAGGCCTAGGGTTATGGTGTCTGTATCCTAGTCCTAGGGTTATGGTGTCTGTATCCTAGTCCTAGGCCTAGGGTTATGGTGTCTGTATCCTATTCCTAGTCCTAGGGTTATGGTGTCTGTATCCTAGTCCTAGGCCTAGGGTTATGGTGTCTGTATACTAGTGCCACGGTGTAAGTCTGAGAGTCTGTGATGAAAGGAGGTGGCTTGTTTTGGAAGTCGTTGTCCTGCAGTTAAGGAGTCAGTGTTTACAGAGAATGCTACTTTCTGTATTTTAGAAGTTTTATGGCCCTATAAGGCTTCTAGTGTGGTGCCTGGCAGATGCAAATACTGCACATTCTGTATGGAAGGCATGCAACAGTTACATCAGTACAGGAACCACAGCTAATCAGTCTGGGACCACAGCTAATCATTATTTAGATCAATCTACCCCAGTCTGGGACAACAGCTAATCATTATTTAGATCAATCTACCCCAGTCTGGGACAACAGCTAATCATTATTTAGATCAATCTACCCCAGTCTGGGACAACAGCTAATCATTATTTAGATCAATCTACCCCAGTCTGGGACAACAGCTAATCATTATTTAGATCAATCTACCCCAGTCTGGGACAACAGCTAATCATTATTTAGATCAATCTACCCCAGTCTGGGACAACAGCTAATCATTATTTAGATCAATCTACCCCAGTCTGGGACCACAGCTAATCATTATTTAGATCAATCTACCCCAGTCTGGGACCACAGCTAATCATTATTTAGATCAATCTACCCCAGTCTGGGACCACAGCTAATCATTATTTAGATCAATCTACCCCAGTCTGGGACCACAGCTAATCATTATTTAGATCAATCTACCCCAGTCTGGGACCACAGCTAATCATTATTAAGAATTAATTATTATTTACAATAACGGCCTACACCGGCCAAACCTGGACGACACTGGGCCAATTGTGCGCCTTGTCGGACTCCCAATCACAGCCGGTTGTGATACAGTCTGGATTCGAACCAGGATGTCTGTAGTGACTCCTCTAGCACTGACATGTAGTGTGTTAGACCACTGAACCAGGTTGTCTGTAGTGACTCCTCTAGCACTGAGATGCAGTGTCTTAGACCACTGAACCAGGTTGTCTGTAGTGACTCCTCTAGCACTGAGATGCAGTGTCTTAGACCACTGAACCAGGTTGTCTGTAGTGACTCCTCTAGCACTGAGATGCAGTGTCTTAGACCACTGAACCAGGTTGTCTGTAGTGACTCCTCTAGCACTGAGATGCAGTGTCTTAGACCACTGAACCAGGTTGTCTGTAGTGACTCCTCTAGCACTGAGATGCAGTGTCTTAGACCACTGAACCAGGTTGTCTGTAGTGACTAGTCTAGCACTGAGATGCAGTGTCTTAGACCACTGAACCAGGTTGTCTGTAGTGACTCCTCTAGCACTGAGATGCAGTGTCTTAGACCACTGAACCAGGGTGTCTGTAGTGACTCCTCTAGCACTGAGATACAGTGTCTTAGACCACTGAACCAGGTTGTCTGTAGTGGCGCCTCTAGCACTGACATGTAGTGTGTTAGACCACTGAACCAGGTTGTCTGTAGTGACTCCTCTAGTACTGAGATGCAGTGTCTTAGACCACTGAACCAGGTTGTCTGTAGTGACTCCTCTAGCACTGAGATGCAGTGTCTTAGACCACTGAACCAGGTTGTCTGTAGTGACTCCTCTAGCACTGAGATGCAGTGTCTTAGACCACTGAACCAGGTTGTCTGTAGTGACTCCTCTAGCACTGAGATGCAGTGTCTTAGACCACTGAACCAGGTTGTCTGTAGTGACTCCTCTAGCACTGAGATGCAGTGTCTTAGACCACTGAACCAGGTTGTCTGTAGTGACTAGTCTAGCACTGAGATGCAGTGTCTTAGACCACTGAACCAGGTTGTCTGTAGTGACTCCTCTAGCACTGAGATGCAGTGTCTTAGACCACTGAACCAGGGTGTCTGTAGTGACTCCTCTAGCACTGAGATACAGTGTCTTAGACCACTGAACCAGGTTGTCTGTAGTGACGCCTCTAGCACTGACATGTAGAGTGTTAGACCACTGAACCAGGTTGTCTGTAGTGACTCCTCTAGTACTGAGATGCAGTGTCTTAGACCACTGAACCAGGTTGTCTGTAGTGACTCCTCTAACACTGAGATGCAGTGTCTTAGACCACTGAACCATGTTGTTTGTAGTGACTCCTCTAGCACTGAGATGCAGTGTCTTAGAACACTGAACCAGGTTGTCTGTAGTGACTCCTCTAGCACTGAGATAGAGTGTCTTAGACCACTGAACCAGGTTGTCTGTAGTGACTCCTCTAGCACTGAGATGCAGTGTCTTAGACCACTCAACCAGATTGTCTGTAGTGACTCCTCTAGTACTGAGATGCAGTGTCTTAGACCACTGAACCAGGTTGTCTGTAGTGACGCCTCTAGTACTGAGATGCAGTGTCTTAGACCACTGAACCAGGGTGTCTGTAGTGACTCCTCTAGCACTGAGATGCAGTGTCTTAGACCACTGAACCAGGTTGTCTGTAGTGACGCCTCTAGTACTGAGATGCAGTGTCTTAGACCACTGAACCAGGGTGTCTGTAGTGACTCCTCTAGTACTGAGATGCAGTGTCTTAGACCACTGAACCAGGTTGTCTGTTTTGACTCCTCTAGCACTGAAATGCAGTGTCTTAGACCACTGAACCAGGTTGTCTGTAGTGACTCCTCTAGCACTGAGATGCAGTGTCTTAGACCACTGAACCAGGTTGTCTGTAGTGACTCCTCTAGCACTGACATGTAGTGTGTTAGACCACTGAACCAGGTTGTCTGTAGTGACTCCTCTAGCACTGAGATGCAGTGTCTTAGATCACTGAACCAGGTTGTCTGTAGTGACTCCTCTAGTACTGAGATGCAGTGTCTTAGACCACTGAACCAGGTTGTCTGTAGTGACTCCTCTAGCACTGACATGTAGTGTGTTAGACCACTGAACCAGGTTGTCTGTAGTGACTCCTCTAACACTGAGATGCAGTGTCTTAGACCACTGAACCAGGTTGTCTGTAGTGACTCCTCTAGCACTGACATGTAGTGTGTTAGACCACTGAACCAGGTTGTCTGTAGTGACTCCTCTAGCACTGAGATGCAGTTTCTTAGACCACTGAACCAGGTTGTCTGTAGTGACTCCTCTAGTACTGAGATGCAGTGTCTTAGACCACTGAACCAGGGTGTCTGTAGTGACTCCTCTAGCACTGAGATGCAGTGTCTTAGACCACTGAACCAGGTTGTCTGTATTGACTCCTCTAGCACTGAAATGCAGTGTCTTAGACCACTGAACCAGGTTGTCTGTAGTGACTCCTCTAGCACTGAGATGCAGTGTCTTAGACCACTGAACCAGGTTGTCTGTAGTGACTCCTCTAGCACTGACATGTAGTGTGTTAGACCACTGAACCAGGTTGTCTGTAGTGACTCCTCTAGCACTGAGATGCAGTGTCTTAGATCACTGAACCAGGTTGTCTGTAGTGACTCCTCTAGTACTGAGATGCAGTGTCTTAGACCACTGAACCAGGTTGTCTGTAGTGACTCCTCTAGCACTGACATGTAGTGTGTTAGACCACTGAACCAGGTTGTCTGTAGTGACTCCTCTAACACTGAGATGCAGTGTCTTAGACCACTGAACCAGGTTGTCTGTAGTGACTCCTCTAGCACTGACATGTAATGTGTTAGACCACTGAACCAGGTTGTCTTTAGTGACTCCTCTAGCACTGAGATGCAGTGTCTTAGACCACTGAACCAGGTTGTCTGTAGTGACTCCTCTAGCACTGAGATGCAGTGTCTTAGACCACTGAACCAGGTTGTCTGTAGTGACTCCTCTAGCACTGAGATGAAGTGTCTTAGACCACTGAACCAGGTTGTCTGTAGTGACTCCTCTAGCACTGAGATGCAGTGTCTTAGATCACTGAACCAGGTTGTCTGTAGTGACTCCTCTAACACTGAGATGCAGTGTCTTAGACCACTGAACCAGGTTGTCTGTAGTGACTCCTCTAGCACTGAGATGCAGTGTCTTAGATCACTGAACCAGGTTGTCTGTAGTGACTCCTCTAACACTGAGATGCAGTGTCTTAGACCACTGAACCAGGTTGTCTGTAGTGACTCCTCTAGCACTGAGATGCAGTGTCTTAGACCACTGAACCAGGTTGTCTGTAGTGATTCCTCTAGCACTGAGATGCTGTGTCTTAGACCACTGAACCAGGTTGTCTGTAGTGACTCCTCTAACACTGAGATGCAGTGTCTTAGACCACTGAACCAGGTTGTCTGTAGTGACTCCTCTAGCACTGAGATGCTGTGTCTTAGACCACTGAACCAGGTTGTCTGTAGTGACTCCTCTAGTACTGAGATGCAGGGTCTTAGACCACTGAACCAGGTTGTCTGTAGTGACTCCTCTAACACTGAGATGCAGTGTCTTAGACCACTGAACCAGGTTGTCTGTAGTGACTCCTCTAACACTGAGATGCAGTGTCTTAGACCACTGAACCAGGTTGTCTGTAGTGACTCCTCTAGCACTGAGATGCAGTGACACCGGCCATATTAAACGGGTGTTGAGTCTTCATAAAATCCCTGTGTATCTACTCCGAGTTCATAGCCCTCTCGCAGAATAACTGATTTATTTATGAAGACTCAACACCCGTTTAATATGGCCGGTGTCATTAAACGGCGTCAACAAAGCGTCATTACATTGTTACCAGAAGCACAGTTACCGTCACCAACGCTCTGGATAAGATGAAAACAGCCTAACCATCTCTGTTAGGGCAGTAAAATGGTCACAGTGAGGTGTTCTCATTTGTGTCTGGAAGTAGTTAGACAGTTAGCCAGTTAGCCAGTTAGCCAGTTAGCGTAGGTGCTGGCCTGCCATTGTCAGGTCGCTCAGATCCACCCTACTCATTGTCCAGAGCGGTCAATCTGAGAACAATATGGATTTACGAACAACCAGACCACACTCTGGCACTGCAGACAAAAAACCCGAAATCGTAAAATGTCTAGCTAGCAATTTGTTATGCTAACAAGCATCAACTTCCGGTAGACAGTATGTTGTCTGGGTAAAGTCAGTTGTGTCTTGATATTCTTTTTTGAGAGCAGAGGCTTCTTCCTTCCTGACCTCCCATGTAGGCCAAGTTTGTGCAGTCTCTTTCTGACAGTGTACCCATGCACTTCGACATTGGTTTTAGCAAGAGGCCTGTAGATCCCTTGATGTTACCCTGAGGTTCTTAGAGACTTCTATGAGCATCTTTCAGTCAGCTCTTGGGCTGACTTTGGTGGGACGACCTGTCCTAGGTAGTTTGGTGGGACGACCTGTCCTAGGTAGTTTGGTGGGACGACCTGTCCTAGGTAGTTTGGTGGGACGACCTGTCCTAGGTAGTTTGGTGGGACGACCTGTCCTAGGTAGTTTGCCAGTGGTCTTTATTTCACCTTTATTTAACCAGGTAGGTCAGTTGAGAACAAGTTCTCATTTACAACTGTGACCTGGCCAAGACAAAGCAAAGCAGTGTGACAAAAACAACACAGAGTTACACATGAGAATAAACAAACGTACAGTCAATAACAATAGAAAATCTATATACAGAGTGCAAATGTAGTAAGATTAGGAAGGTAAGACAATAAATAGGCCATAGTGGTGAAATAATTACAATTTAGCATTAACACTGGAGTGATAGATGTGCAGATGATGATGTGAAAATAGAGATACTGGAGTGAAAATGAGTAAAAATAATAATATGGGGATGAGGTAGTAGGGTGGGCTATTTACAGAAGGGCTGTATACAGGTGCAGTGATCGATAAGCAGCTTTGACAGCTGATGCTTAAAGTTATTGAGGGAGATGGTAGTCTCCAGCTTCAAGGATTTTTGCAATTCGTTCCAGTTATTGGCAGCAGAGAACTGGAAGGAATGGCGGCCAAAGGGCGTACAGGTCGCCGTGGTCGGTAGTTCAGTTTTGGCTGTCCTCCCCCGCTTCCCTTCTAAGTTCCAGTTCCAGTTAGTTTATTTGTCATATACACATGATATACATGGAGTACACAGTGCAGTGAAATGCTTCCTTGCAGGTTAACCTTCTCCACAATGCAACAATATAACACATCAGTATAGTAATACAAATAAAAGCTCAATGAAATAATGTCACCAATTTAATAATGGGCGGATCTTTACAAATAATAGTTACATGAGCCAAGCATGTTGACCTGTAGAATGGAATAGGTTATAAGACCTCTATGATTCATTTCATTTAGTCAGTTCTAACACCTCAACATTGCACATTTGAACCCATAACAGTCTAAGCCCTGTATAAGCTGTGGGAGTGGGGGGGGGGGCCTTCAGACTAGTCTTGTGTGGCCTGTGTACTTGTTTGTGAGAGTCTCACCTTTCATGTTACTGTGTAGCCCAATCTGTTCGGATGCTACAGACAGAAGTTGGCAGATCGGCTGTACCGACTTCAGACGAGTCCCGCGGAGCGAGTTTCCCAAAGGCTGGAGCGTTAGGCCTACGTATAGAACATTTTAAAAACAACTCTGCATCCCTGCCGAGCCTGGCAAGAGTAGCCCGACGGGACGGCTGTTTAACATCCCCAGTTATTCTCTGCTGCTAGCCTGTTCTCCAGGCACCATCGCATGAGCCTGAAGCCAGACTCTGGCCAAACTCGTGTTTTTAAAAATGGATACAAAATCCACTGTAGATTGAGCCTAATAAGCCATTTTTAATTTCATTTGTTTTTCATTTTAAATCAGCCTACAGTATTGATTATAATGATTTAATACAACAAAATGTTGTTTAAATGCTGAATGCTTAATGTCCCTACCAGCCTAGTGTGTCGCACTCGCAAATCCTTCACAAAGTATTTATTTGTAGGCTATAGCCTTGAAATAATTGAAACAATAGGCTAATAATATAGCCTAAATAATACATTTTCGTAAATTTTTCCAACCGCTCAACTCTGCTCACATAATCTGGTCCCAAGACGTTTGTGAGGGTCGCAGCGCAAAACGGAGAACATAGAGGGGTCATAATAGTTTGTAGGCTAAAACGTTCGGACGCTACAGAGGATTTTATGAGAAGACTGATTATCGGATGTCTAATGGTCTGACAAACACCACTCCATCTCTGTCACGTTTCCCTCAGATGCAGAAGTGCGACATAGGCGAATGCGGTGAATTGAGACGCAGCCGATGCAAAAAAAACTGATTTTTGTTATGCTAATTAGATTGTTGCGGGGGTGCGGACATCGACTCTAGGGTTTTTAAAAACAGGGTTAAATATAATGTTGTAGTGAAGTTCAGCTTTGGTCCACAGGGGGTACTGTGTCACTGTCAGAAGATACAGTATGTGCTTCTGGCAGAAAAACGTTCTCTCGGGCCTCCCGAGTGGCGCAGTGATCTAAGGCACTACATCGAAGCTACAGATGCTGATTTGAGACCCGTCTGTGTCGCAGCCAGCCGCAACCGGGAGACCCATGAAGCAACGCACAATACTACCTCAGGAGACTGAAAAGATTTGGCATGGTTCCTCAGATCCTCAAAAAGGTCTACAGCTGCAACATCGAGAGCATCCTGACTGGTTGCATCACTGCCTGGTACAGCAACTGCTCGGCCTCCGACCGCAAGGCACTACAGAGGGTAGTGTGTACGGCCCAGTACATCACTGGGGCCAAGCTTCCTGCCATCCAGGACCTCTATACCAGGCGGTGTCAGAAGAAGGGCCTAAAAATTGCCAAAGACTCCAGCCAACCCAGTCATAGACTGTTCTGTCTGATGCCAGACTGCAAGCGGTACTGGAGCACCAAGTCTAGGTCTAAAAGGCTTCTTAACAGCTTCTACCCCCAAGCCATACGACTCCTGAACAGCCAATCAAATGGCTACCCAGACTATTTACATTGACCCCCTCCCCCCTTTTACACTGCTGCTACTCTCTGTTTATTATCTATGTATAGTCCCTTTAACTCTACCTACATGTACATATTACCTGCTGCTACTCTCTGTTTATTATCTATGTATAGTCCCTTTAACTCTACCTACATGTACATATTACCTGCTGCTACTCTCTGTTTATTATCTATGTATAGTCCCTTTAACTCTACCTACATGTACATATTACCTGCTGCTACTCTCTGTTTATTATCTATGTATAGTCACTTTAACTCTACCTACATGTACATATTACCTGCTGCTACTCTCTGTTTATTATCTATGTATAGTCCCTTTAACTCTACCTACATGTACATATTACCTGCTGCTACTCTCTGTTTATTATCTATGTATAGTCCATTTAACTATACCTACATGTACATATTACCTGCTGCTACTCTCTGTTTATTATCTATGTATAGTCCCTTTAACTCTACCTACATGTACATATTACCTGCTGCTACTCTCTGTTTATTATCTATGTATAGTCCCTTTAACTCTACCTACATGTACATATTACCTGCTGCTACTCTCTGTTTATTATCTATGTATAGTCCCTTTAACTCTACCTACATGTACATATTACCTGCTGCTACTCTCTGTTTATTATCTATGTATAGTCCCTTTAACTCTACCTACATGTACATATTACCTGCTGCTACTCTCTGTTTATTATCTATGTATAGTCCCTTTAACTCTACCTACATGTACATATTACCTGCTGCTACTCTCTGTTTATTATCTATGTATAGTCCCTTTAACTCTACCTACATGTACACATTACCTGCTGCTACTCTCTGTTTATTATCTATGTATAGTCCCTTTAACTCTACCTACATGTACATATTACCTGCTGCTACTCTCTGTTTATTATCTATGTATAGTCCCTTTAACTCTACCTACATGTACATATTACCTGCTGCTACTCTCTGTTTATTATCTATGTATAGTCCCTTTAACTCTACCTACATGTACATATTACCTGCTGCTACTCTCTGTTTATCATCTATACATAGTCACTTTAACTCTACCTACATGTACATATTACCTGCTGCTACTCTCTGTTTATTATCTATGTATAGTCCCTTTAACTCTACCTACATGTACATATTACCTGCTGCTACTCTCTGTTTATCATCTATACATAGTCACTTTAACTCTACCTACATGTACATATTACCTGCTGCTACTCTCTGTTTATTATCTATGTATAGTCCCTTTAACTCTACCTACATGTACATATTACCTGCTGCTACTCTCTGTTTATTATCTATGTATAGTCCCTTTAACTCTACCTACATGTACATATTACCTGCTGCTACTCTCTGTTTATTATCTATGTATAGTCCCTTTAACTCTACCTACATGTACATATTACCTGCTGCTACTCTCTGTTTATTATCTATGTATAGTCACTTTAACTCTACCTACATGTACATATTACCTGCTGCTACTCTCTGTTTATTATCTATGTATAGTCCCTTTAACTCTACCTACATGTACATATTACCTGCTGCTACTCTCTGTTTATTATCTATGTATTGTCACTTTAACTATACCTACATGTACATATTACCTGCTGCTACTCTCTGTTTATTATCTATGTATAGTCCCTTTAACTCTACCTACATGTACATATTACCTGCTGCTACTCTCTGTTTATTATCTATGTATAGTCCCTTTAACTCTACCTACATGTACATATTACCTGCTGCTACTCTCTGTTTATTATCTATGTATTGTCACTTTAACTATACCTACATGTACATATTACCTGCTGCTACTCTCTGTTTATTATCTATGTATAGTCCCTTTAACTCTACCTACATGTACATATTACCTGCTGCTACTCTCTGTTTATTATCTATGTATAGTCCCTTTAACTCTACCTACATGTACATATTACCTGCTGCTACTCTCTGTTTATTATCTATGTATTGTCACTTTAACTATACCTACATGTACATATTACCTGCTGCTACTCTCTGTTTATTATCTATGTATAGTCCCTTTAACTCTACCTACATGTACATATTACCTGCTGCTACTCTCTGTTTATTATCTATGTATAGTCCATTTAACTCTACCTACATGTACATATTACCTGCTGCTACTCTCTGTTTATTATCTATGTATAGTCCCTTTAACTCTACCTACATGTACATCTTACCTGCTGCTACTCTCTGTTTATTATCTATGTATAGTCCCTTTAACTCTACCTACATGTACATATTACCTGCTGCTACTCTCTGTTTATTATCTATGTATAGTCCCTTTAACTCTACCTACATGTACACATTACCTGCTGCTACTCTCTGTTTATTATCTATGTATAGTCCCTTTAACTCTACCTACATGTACATATTACCTGCTGCTACTCTCTGTTTATTATCTATGTATAGTCCCTTTAACTCTACCTACATGTACATATTACCTGCTGCTACTCTCTGTTTATTATCTATGTATAGTCCCTTTAACTCTACCTACATGTACATATTACCTGCTGCTACTCTCTGTTTATTATCTATGTATAGTCCCTTTAACTCTACCTACATGTACATATTACCTGCTGCTACTCTCTGTTTATTATCTATGTATAGTCCCTTTAACTCTACCTACATGTACATATTACCTGCTGCTACTCTCTGTTTATTATCTATGTATAGTCACTTTAACTATACCTACATGTACATATTACCTGCTGCTACTCTCTGTTTATTATCTATGTATTGTCACTTTAACTATACCTACATGTACATATTACCTGCTGCTACTCTCTGTTTATTATCTATGTATAGTCCCTTTAACTCTACCTACATGTACATATTACCTGCTGCTACTCTCTGTTTATTATCTATGTATAGTCCATTTAACTCTACCTACATGTACATATTACCTGCTGCTACTCTCTGTTTATTATCTATGTATAGTCCCTTTAACTCTACCTACATGTACATCTTACCTGCTGCTACTCTCTGTTTATTATCTATGTATAGTCCCTTTAACTCTACCTACATGTACATATTACCTGCTGCTACTCTCTGTTTATTATCTATGTATAGTCCCTTTAACTCTACCTACATGTACACATTACCTGCTGCTACTCTCTGTTTATTATCTATGTATAGTCCCTTTAACTCTACCTACATGTACATATTACCTGCTGCTACTCTCTGTTTATTATCTATGTATAGTCCCTTTAACTCTACCTACATGTACATATTACCTGCTGCTACTCTCTGTTTATTATCTATGTATAGTCCCTTTAACTCTACCTACATGTACATATTACCTGCTGCTACTCTCTGTTTATTATCTATGTATAGTCCCTTTAACTCTACCTACATGTACATATTACCTGCTGCTACTCTCTGTTTATTATCTATGTATAGTCCCTTTAACTCTACCTACATGTACATATTACCTGCTGCTACTCTCTGTTTATTATCTATGTATAGTCCCTTTAACTCTACCTACATGTACATATTACCTGCTGCTACTCTCTGTTTATTATCTATGTATAGTCCCTTTAACTCTACCTACATGTACATATTACCTGCTGCTACTCTCTGTTTATTATCTATGTATAGTCCCTTTAACTCTACCTACATGTACATATTACCTGCTGCTACTCTCTGTTTATTATCTATGTATAGTCCCTTTAACTCTACCTACATGTACATATTACCTGCTGCTACTCTCTGTTTATTATCTATGTATAGTCACTTTAACTCTACCTACATGTACATATTACCTGCTGCTACTCTCTGTTTATTATCTATGTATAGTCACTTTAACTCTACCTACATGTACATATTACCTGCTGCTACTCTCTGTTTATTATCTATGTATAGTCCCTTTAACTCTACCTACATGTACATATTACCTGCTGCTACTCTCTGTTTATTATCTATACATAGTCACTTTAACTCTACCTACATGTACATATTACCTGCTGCTACTCTCTGTTTATTATCTATGTATAGTCACTTTAACTCTACCTACATGTACATATTACCTGCTGCTACTCTCTGTTTATTATCTATGTATAGTCCCTTTAACTCTACCTACATGTACATATTACCTGCTGCTACTCTCTGTTTATTATCTATGTATAGTCACTTTAACTCTACCTACATGTACATATTACCTGCTGCTACTCTCTGTTTATTATCTATGTATAGTCACTTTAACTCTACCTACATGTACATATTACCTGCTGCTACTCTCTGTTTATTATCTATGTATAGTCCCTTTAACTCTACCTACATGTACATATTACCTGCTGCTACTCTCTGTTTATTATCTATGTATAGTCCATTTAACTCTACCTACATGTACATATTACCTGCTGCTACTCTCTGTTTATTATCTATGTATAGTCCCTTTAACTCTACCTACATGTACATATTACCTGCTGCTACTCTCTGTTTATTATCTATGTATAGTCCCTTTAACTCTACCTACATGTACATATTACCTGCTGCTACTCTCTGTTTATTATCTATGTATAGTCCCTTTAACTATACCTACATGTACATATTACCTGCTGCTACTCTCTGTTTATTATCTATGTATAGTCCCTTTAACTCTACCTACATGTACATATTACCTGCTGCTACTCTCTGTTTATTATCTATGTATAGTCCCTTTAACTATACCTACATGTACATATTACCTGCTGCTACTCTCTGTTTATTATCTATGTATAGTCACTTTACCTCTACCTACATGTACATATTACCTGCTGCTACTCTCTGTTTATTATCTATGTATAGTCCCTTTAACTATACCTACATGTACATATTACCTGCTGCTACTCTCTGTTTATTATCTATGTATAGTCCCTTTAACTATACCTACATGTACATATTACCTGCTGCTACTCTCTGTTTATTATCTATGTATAGTCCCTTTAACTATACCTACATGTACATATTACCTGCTGCTACTCTCTGTTTATTATCTATGTATAGTCCCTTTAACTCTACCTACATGTACATATTACCTGCTGCTACTCTCTGTTTATTATCTATGTATAGTCCCTTTAACTATACCTACATGTACATATTACCTGCTGCTACTCTCTGTTTATTATCTATGTATAGTCACTTTAACTATACCTACATGTACATATTACCTGCTGCTACTCTCTGTTTATTATCTATGTATAGTCCCTTTAACTCTACCTACATGTACATATTACCTGCTGCTACTCTCTGTTTATTATCTATGTATAGTCCCTTTAACTCTACCTACATGTACATATTACCTGCTGCTACTCTCTGTTTATTATCTATGTATAGTCCCTTTAACTCTACCTACATGTACATATTACCTGCTGCTACTCTCTGTTTATTATCTATGTATAGTCCCTTTAACTCTACCTACATGTACATATTACCTGCTGCTACTCTCTGTTTATTATCTATGTATAGTCCCTTTAACTCTACCTACATGTACATATTACCTGCTGCTACTCTCTGTTTATTATCTATGTATAGTCCCTTTAACTCTACCTACATGTACATATTACCTGCTGCTACTCTCTGTTTATTATCTATGTATAGTCACTTTAACTCTACCTACATGTACATATTACCTGCTGCTACTCTCTGTTTATTATCTATGTATAGTCCCTTTAACTCTACCTACATGTACATATTACCTGCTGCTACTCTCTGTTTATTATCTATGTATAGTCACTTTAACTCTACCTACATGTACATATTACCTGCTGCTACTCTCTGTTTATTATCTATGTATAGTCCCTTTAACTCTACCTACATGTACATATTACCTGCTGCTACTCTCTGTTTATTATCTATGTATAGTCCCTTTAACTCTACCTACATGTACATATTACCTGCTGCTACTCTCTGTTTATTATCTATGTATAGTCACTTTAACTCTACCTACATGTACATATTACCTGCTGCTACTCTCTGTTTATTATCTATGTATAGTCCCTTTAACTCTACCTACATGTACATATTACCTGCTGCTACTCTCTGTTTATTATCTATGTATAGTCCCTTTAACTCTACCTACATGTACATATTACCTGCTGCTACTCTCTGTTTATTATCTATGTATAGTCCCTTTAACTCTACCTACATGTACATATTACCTGCTGCTACTCTCTGTTTATTATCTATGTATAGTCCCTTTAACTATACCTACATGTACATATTACCTGCTGCTACTCTCTGTTTATTATCTATGTATAGTCCCTTTAACTATACCTACATGTACATATTACCTGCTGCTACTCTCTGTTTATTATCTATGTATAGTCCATTTAACTATACCTACATGTACATATTACCTGCTGCTACTCTCTGTTTATTATCTATGTATAGTCACTTTAACTCTACCTACATGTACATATTACCTGCTGCTACTCTCTGTTTATTATCTATGTATAGTCACTTTAACTCTACCTACATGTACATATTACCTGCTGCTACTCTCTGTTTATTATCTATGTATAGTCCCTTTAACTCTACCTACATGTACATATTACCTGCTGCTACTCTCTGTTTATTATCTATGTATAGTCCCTTTAACTATACCTACATGTACATATTACCTGCTGCTACTCTCTGTTTATTATCTATGTATAGTCCATTTAACTATACCTACATGTACATATTACCTGCTGCTACTCTCTGTTTATTATCTATGTATAGTCCCTTTAACTCTACCTACATGTACATATTACCTGCTGCTACTCTCTGTTTATTATCTATGTATAGTCCCTTTAACTCTACCTACATGTACATATTACCTGCTGCTACTCTCTGTTTATTATCTATGTATAGTCACTTTAACTCTACCTACATGTATATATTACCTGCTGCTACTCTCTGTTTATTATCTATGTATAGTCACTTTAACTCTACCTACATGTACATATTACCTGCTGCTACTCTCTGTTTATTATCTATGTATAGTCCCTTTAACTCTACCTACATGTACATATTACCTGCTGCTACTCTCTGTTTATTATCTATGTATAGTCACTTTAACTCTACCTACATGTACATATTACCTGCTGCTACTCTCTGTTTATTATCTATGTATAGTCCCTTTAACTCTACCTACATGTACATATTACCTGCTGCTACTCTCTGTTTATTATCTATGTATAGTCCCTTTAACTCTACCTACATGTACATATTACCTGCTGCTACTCTCTGTTTATTATCTATGTATAGTCCCTTTAACTATACCTACATGTACATATTACCTGCTGCTACTCTCTGTTTATTATCTATGTATAGTCCCTTTAACTCTACCTACATGTACATATTACCTGCTGCTACTCTCTGTTTATTATCTATGTATAGTCCCTTTAACTCTACCTACATGTACATATTACCTGCTGCTACTCTCTGTTTATTATCTATGTATAGTCCCTTTAACTATACCTACATGTACATATTACCTGCTGCTACTCTCTGTTTATTATCTATGTATAGTCCCTTTAACTCTACCTACATGTACATATTACCTGCTGCTACTCTCTGTTTATTATCTATGTATAGTCCCTTTAACTCTACCTACATGTACATATTACCTGCTGCTACTCTCTGTTTATTATCTATGTATAGTCCCTTTAACTCTACCTACATGTACATATTACCTGCTGCTACTCTCTGTTTATTATCTATGTATAGTCCCTTTAACTCTACCTACATGTACATATTACCTGCTGCTACTCTCTGTTTATTATCTATGTATAGTCCCTTTAACTCTACCTACATGTACATATTACCTGCTGCTACTCTCTGTTTATTATCTATGTATAGTCACTTTAACTCTACCTACATGTACATATTACCTGCTGCTACTCTCTGTTTATTATCTATGTATAGTCCCTTTAACTCTACCTACATGTATATATTACCTGCTGCTACTCTCTGTTTATTATCTATGTATAGTCCCTTTAACTATACCTACATGTACATATTACCTGCTGCTACTCTCTGTTTATTATCTATGTATAGTCACTTTAACTCTACCTACATGTACATATTACCTGCTGCTACTCTCTGTTTATTATCTATGTATAGTCACTTTAACTATACCTACATGTACATATTACCTGCTGCTACTCTCTGTTTATTATCTATGTATAGTCCCTTTAACTATACCTACATGTACATATTACCTGCTGCTACTCTCTGTTTATTATCTATGTATAGTCACTTTAACTCTACCTACATGTACATATTACCTGCTGCTACTCTCTGTTTATTATCTATGTATAGTCACTTTAACTCTACCTACATGTACATATTACCTGCTGCTACTCTCTGTTTATTATCTATGTATAGTCACTTTAACTCTACCTACATGTACATATTACCTGCTGCTACTCTCTGTTTATTATCTATGTATAGTCACTTTAACTCTACCTACATGTACATATTACCTGCTGCTACTCTCTGTTTATTATCTATGTATAATCACTTTAACTCTACCTACATGTACATATTACCTGCTGCTACTCTCTGTTTATTATCTATGTATAGTCCCTTTAACTCTACCTACATGTACATATTACCTGCTGCTACTCTCTGTTTATTATCTATGTATAGTCACTTTAACTCTACCTACATGTACATATTACCTGCTGCTACTCTCTGTTTATTATCTATGTATAGTCCCTTTAACTATACCTACATGTACATATTACCTGCTGCTACTCTCTGTTTATTATCTATGTATAGTCCCTTTAACTCTACCTACATGTACATATTACCTGCTGCTACTCTCTGTTTATTATCTATGTATAGTCCCTTTAACTCTACCTACATGTACATATTACCTGCTGCTACTCTCTGTTTATTATCTATGTATAGTCCATTTAACTCTACCTACATGTACATATTACCTGCTGCTACTCTCTGTTTATTATCTATGTATAGTCCCTTTAACTCTACCTACATGTACATATTACCTGCTGCTACTCTCTGTTTATTATCTATGTATAGTCCCTTTAACTCTACCTACATGTACATATTACCTGCTGCTACTCTCTGTTTATTATCTATGTATAGTCCCTTTAACTCTACCTACATGTACATATTACCTGCTGCTACTCTCTGTTTATTATCTATGTATAGTCCCTTTAACTCTACCTACATGTACATATTACCTGCTGCTACTCTCTGTTTATTATCTATGTATAGTCCCTTTAACTCTACCTACATGTACATATTACCTGCTGCTACTCTCTGTTTATTATCTATGTATAGTCCCTTTAACTCTACCTACATGTACATATTACCTGCTGCTACTCTCTGTTTATTATCTATGTATAGTCCCTTTAACTCTACCTACATGTACATATTACCTGCTGCTACTCTCTGTTTATTATCTATGTATAGTCCATTTAACTCTACCTACATGTACATATTACCTGCTGCTACTCTCTGTTTATTATCTATGTATAGTCCATTTAACTCTACCTACATGTACATATTACCTGCTGCTACTCTCTGTTTATTATCTATGTATAGTCCCTTTAACTCTACCTACATGTACATATTACCTGCTGCTACTCTCTGTTTATTATCTATGTATAGTCCCTTTAACTATACCTACATGTACATATTACCTGCTGCTACTCTCTGTTTATTATCTATGTATAGTCCCTTTAACTCTACCTACATGTACATATTACCTGCTGCTACTCTCTGTTTATTATCTATGTATAGTCCCTTTAACTCTACCTACATGTACATATTACCTGCTGCTACTCTCTGTTTATTATCTATGTATAGTCCATTTAACTCTACCTACATGTACATATTACCTGCTGCTACTCTCTGTTTATTATCTATGTATAGTCCATTTAACTCTACCTACATGTACATATTACCTGCTGCTACTCTCTGTTTATTATCTATGTATAGTCCATTTAACTATACCTACATGTACATATTACCTGCTGCTACTCTCTGTTTATTATCTATGTATAGTCACTTTAACTCTACCTACATGTACATATTACCTGCTGCTACTCTCTGTTTATTATCTATGTATAGTCCCTTTAACTCTACCTACATGTACATATTACCTGCTGCTACTCTCTGTTTATTATCTATGTATAGTCCCTTTAACTCTACCTACATGTACATATTACCTGCTGCTACTCTCTGTTTATTATCTATGTATAGTCCCTTTAACTCTACCTACATGTACATATTACCTGCTGCTACTCTCTGTTTATTATCTATACATAGTCACTTTACCTACACCTACATGTACATATTATATATATTATATAATACCTAAATCTAGAATTGGCTTCCTATTCCGCAACAAAGCCTCCTTCACTCATGCTGCCAAACATGCCCTTGTAAAACTGACTATCCTACCGATCCTTGATTTCGGCGATGTCATTTACAAACTAGCCTCCAACACTCTACTCAGCAAATTGGATGTAATCTATCACAGTGCCATCCGTTTTGTCACCAAAGCCCCATATACTACCCACCACTGTGACCTGTATTCTCTTGTTGGCTGGCCCTCACTACATATTCGTCTCCAATCCCACTGGCTCCAGGTCATCTATAAGTCTTTTCTAGGTAATTCCCTGCCATATCTCAGCTCGCTGGTCACCATAGCAACACCCACCCGTAGCATGCGCTCCAGCAGGTATATCTCACTGGTCACCCCCAAAGCCAACATCTCCTTTGGCCGCCATTCCTTCCAGTTCGCTGCTGCCAATGACTGGAACGAATTGCAAAAATCCTTGAAGCTAGAGGTTCCTATCTCCCTCAATAACTTTAATCATCAGCTGTCAAAGCTGCTTATCGATCATTGCACCTGTATACAGCCCTTCTGTAAATAGCCCACACTACTACCTCATCCCCATATTTATTTTTGTTATTTTCACTAATCTTGCACTCCAGTATCTCTATTTGCACATCATCATCTGCACATCCTTCATTCCTGTGTTAATGATGATAATCTGTCATTTATTTCACCACTATGGTCTATTTATTGTCCTACCTCCTAACCTTACTGCATTTTGCACTACATTTTGCACTCTGTATATAAATTTTCTATTGTGTTTTTGACTATGTTTGTTTACTGTGTAACTCTGTGTTGTTTTTGTAGCACTGCTTTGCTTTGTCTTGTCCAGGTCACAGTTGTAAATGAGAACTTGTTCTCAACTGGCCTACCTGGTTAAATAAAGGTGAAATATAAAAAAAAAAATATATATTACCTCAGTTAGCCCGACTAACCGGTGCCCCTGCACATTGACTCTGTACCGGTACCACCTGTATACCACCTGTATATATATTTTTTTTTTACTGTCATTTTACAGTTTTTATGTCTTTACCTCACTTGTTTACATAATACTTATTTTCTACTTAAACTGTATTGTTGGTTAGGGCTTGTAAGTAAGCGTTTCACTGTAAGTTTTACACCTGTTGTATTGACAAATAAACTTTTTGTCACGTGCGCCGACAATTGTCCCAGAGTGGTCCGGGTTAGAGGAGGGTTTGGCCGGCCGGGTTAGAGGAGGGTTTGGCCGGCCGGGTTAGAGGAGGGTTTGGCCGGCCGGGTTAGAGGAGGGTTTGGCCGGCCGGGTTAGGGGAGGGTTTGGCCGGCCGGGATGTCCTTGTCCCATCGCGCTGTAGCGACTCCTGTGAGGATCAAATCAAATCAAATGTATTTATAAAGCTCTTTTTACATCAGCCGATGTCACAAAGTGCTATACAGAAACCCAGCCTAAAACCCCAAACAGCAAGCAATGCAGATGTAGAAGCACGGTGGCTAGGAAAAACTCCCTAGAAAGGCAGAACCTAGGAAGAAACCTAGAGAGGAACCAGGCTCTGAGGGCTGTGCCGGGTGGAGATTATAACAATTCATGGCCATTAAGGCCAGTTCTTTCTCCAAGATGTTCAAATGTTCATAGATGACCAGCAGGGTCAAATAATAATAAAAGTAGTTGTGGAGGTTGCAACAGGTAAATACATCAGGAGGGAATGTCACTTGGCTTTTCAGTGCAATAGAGCGCAGGTGCGGTAGAGAGAGAGAGAGATGAAAACAGCAGGTCTGGGACAAGGTGGCACGTCCAATGAACAGGTCAGGGTTCCATAACCGCAGGCAGAAGAGTTGAAACCGGTGCAGCAGCACGACCAGGTGGACTGGGGACAGCTAGGAGTCATCAGGGCAGGTGGTCCTGAAGCATGGTCCTCCGGGTAGGCTCAGGTCCTCCGGGAGAGGAGGTAGAGTGGGAGAGAGAGAGAATTAGAGGGAGCATACTTAAATTCACACAAGACACTGGATAATAGCTCTAAACATCCATGTTTGCTCTGTACTATTGCTGCAGGCTCTGACAGTGTGTTGGACAGGAGTTTTGCTGAATGATGACATTGACATCTAACCAGTGCTATAGGGGTGGGGTCAAGGGACTGGAGCGGTCCACTGCGTTGTGAAATCTCGACCAATCGCAGCAGGCACCCCGTCACTCCAGGGGCTTCCGATTCTGGTCTTCTAACCTCCATCTCGATGGTCAAAAAGCATGCTGTTCTTGTCTCCTAACCCCCCCCCCCCTCCTCTCCTCTCCTCGCCACAACATGCTGTTCTTGTCTCCTAACCCCCCCCCCCCTCCTCTCCTCTCCTCGCCACAACATGCTGTTCTTGTCTCCTAACCCCCCCCCTCCTCTCCTCTCCTCGCCACAACATGCTGTTCTTGTCTTCTAACCCCCCCCTCCTCTCCTCTCCTCTTCTCTCCACAACATGCTGTTCTTGTCTTCTAACCCCCCCTCCTCTCCTCTCCTCTTCTCTCCACAACATGCTGTTCTTGTCTTCTAACCCCCCCTCCTCTCCTCTCCACAGAGTACTGTTTTCTACCACAGGACGTGGGTACAGCTCCAGAATCAGGAACAGACTTTGAGATCATGCTTTATTATGACGCAGCTAAAGACCTGTGCTACCCCTTCAAGTACCTTGGGGAGGGGGGCAACGCTAACCGCTTCACCCTGGAGAGGCTCTGTATGAGAAACTGTTCCACCAAGGCAGAGGACATCTATCCCATGGATGGTGAGATAACATACATTTAATAATTAACACAGGTAACCAGACCATGACCAGACCCAAAATGTCCATGTCTTGTTCCCCAAGCCACTTAGTTATCACTTTTGCCTTATGGCAAGGTGCTCCATCATGCTGGAAAAGGCATTGGTCGTCACCAAACTGTTCTTGGACGGTTGGGAGAAGTTGCTCTCGGAGGACGTGTTGGTACCATTCTTTATTCATGGCTGTGTTCTTAGGCAAAATTGTGATTGAGCCCACTCCCTTGGCTGAGAAGCAACCCCACACATGAATGGTTTGAGGATGCTTTACTGTTGGCATGACACAGGACTGATGGTAGCGCTCACCTTGTCTTCTCCGGACAAGGTGTTTTCCGGATGGCCCAAACAATCAGAAAGGGGATTCATCAGAGAAAATGACTCTACCCCAGTCCTCAGCAGTCCAATCCCTGTACCTTTTGCAGAATATCAGTGTGTCCCTGATGTTTTTCCTGCAGGGAAGTGGCTTCTTTGCTGCCCTTCTTGACACCAGGCCATCCTCCAAAAGTCTTTGCCTCACTGTGCGTGCAGATGCACTCACACCTGCCTGCTGCCATTCCTGAGCAAGCTCTGTACTGGTGGTGCCCCGATCCCGCAGCTGAATCAACTTTAGGAGACGGTCCTTGCTTTCTTGGGCACCCTGACGCCTTCTTCACAAGAATTGAACCTCTCTCCTTGAAGTTCTTGATGGTCCTTTTGTGGCAGGGCTGAAATGTTTTGGGGGGATTCATTTAATTTTCATGGCAAAGAGGGACTCATCTGATCACTCTTCATGACATTCTGGAGTATATGCAAATTGCCATCATCAACACTGAGGCAGCAAACTTTGTGGAGACCAATACTTGTGTCATATACAGGAAGTACCAGTACAGAGTTAATGTGAGGAGACTATATACAGGGGTACCAGTACAGAGTCAATGTGAGGAGGCTATATACAGGACGTACCAGTACAGAGTTAATGTGAGGAGACTATATACAGGGGTACAAGTACAGAGTCAATGTGAGGAGGTTATATACAGGGGTACCAGTACAGAGTCAATGTGCTTGGGCTATATATATAATTGAAGTCGGAGGTTTACATACACCTTAGTCAAATACATTTAAACTCAGTTTTTAACTTGGGTCAAACGTTTCGGGTAGCCTTCCACAAGCTTCCCACAATAAGTTGGGTAAATTTTGGCCCATTCCTCCTGACAGAACTGGTGTAACTGAGTCAGGTTTGCAGGACTCTTTGCTCGCAACACGCTTTTTCAGTTCTGCACACACATTTTCTATAGGATTGAGGTCAGGGCTTTGTGACTGCCACAATTATTTTTCTGAGGTCTTGGGTGATTTCTTTAGATTTTCCCATGATGTCGAGCAATGAGGCACTGAGTTTGAAGGTAGGCCTTGAAATACATCCACAGATACACCTCCAATTGACTCAAATGATGTCAATTAGCCTATCAGAAGCTTCTAAAGCCATGACATAATTTTCTGGAATTTTCCAAGCTGTTTAAAGGCACAGTCAACTTTGTGTATGTAAACTTCTGACCCACTGGAATTGTGATATAGTGAATTATAAGTGAACTAATTTGTCTGTAAACAATTGTTGTAAGAATTACTTGTGTCATGCACAAAGTAGATGTCCTAAACGACTTGCCAAAACTATAGTTTGTTAACATGAAATCTGTGGAGTGGTTGAAAAAAATTGTTAGAGAGATTTTTTTGCAAGTGATTTTATTTGGCCCCCAAGTATTCCCACACATAAATAAAGAGGCATGTGTGATCGTATCCCAATGTTATCAAGGTTAAAAATGAGTTTACAGTTTACAAATGATGTATAACCCCAACCCTTCTCCTTCCACCTGTCCAGAGTCAAAAGCCTGCCACTTCAAGAAGACTCTAGGAGAATGTTTCGGCAACTATGTACGTTACTACTACGACCCCGTCCATGAAAAGTGTAAGAAGTTCCTCTGGACTGGCTGTGTGGGGAACGGGAACAGGTTCATCGACCATCAGGCCTGCAACGCCACCTGTGCTGGGATTCATGGTGACATAAGATCATGACATAACATTACATAAGATGGCATAACATGACATAAGATGGCATAATATTATATAAAATGGCAAAACATGACATACCATGACATAATATGATAAAAGATGGCATAACATGACATAGCATAAACTAATGATTCCTGAATCATGAGTTTTGAATGACACTGAAAACTAACAACACAATAATGTCATGTTGAATAATAAACTGATACTATATTTAATAAACTGATATAATAATCTTGATAATAATATGATGTTTTGTCATCAGATGATGGTAGTGAGGATGAGGAGCATGAGCCTGATACTCCTATTGGTGAGTAGATATAGGTCTATATACTGCTATTGGTGAGTAGATATAGGTCTATATACTGCTATTGGTGAGTAGATATAGGTCTATATACTGCTATTGGTGATTAGATATAGGTCTATATACTGCTATTGGTGAGTAGATATAGGTTTATATACTGCTATTGGTGAGTAGATATAGGTCTATATACTGCTATTGGTGAGTAGATATAGGTCTATATACTGCTATTGGTGAGTAGATATAGGTCTATATACTGCTATTGGTGAGTAGATATAGGTTTATATACTGCTATTGGTGAGTAGATATAGGTCTATATACTGCTATTGGTGAGTAGATGTAGGTCTATATACTGCTATTGGTGAGTAGATATAGGTCTATATACTGCTATTGGTGAGTAGATATAGGTCTATATACTGCTATTGGTGAGTAGATATAGGTCTATATACTGCTATTGGTGAGTAGATATAGGTCTATATACTGCTATTGGTGAGTAGATATAGGTTTATATACTGCTATTGGTGAGTAGATATAGGTCTATATACTGCTATTGGTGAGTAGATATAGGTCTATATACTGCTATTGGTGAGTAGATATAGGTCTATATACTGCTATTGGTGAGTAGATATAGGTCTATATACTGCTATTGGTGAGTAGATATAGGTCTATATACTGCTATTGGTGAGTAGATATAGGTCTATATACTGCTATTGGTGAGTAGATATAGGTCTATATACTGCTATTGGTGAGTAGATATAGGTCTATATACTGCTATTGGTGAGTAGATATAGGTTTATATACTGCTATTGGTGAGTAGATATAGGTCTATATACTGCTATTGGTGAGTAGATATAGGTCTATATACTGCTATTGGTGAGTAGATATAGGTCTATATACTGCTATTGGTGAGTAGATATAGGTCTATATACTGCTATTGGTGAGTAGATATAGGTCTATATACTGCTATTGGTGAGTAGATATAGGTCTATATACTGCTATTGGTGAGTAGATATAGGTCTATATACTGCTATTGGTGAGTAGATATAGGTCTATATACTGCTATTGGTGAGTAGATATAGGTCTATATACTGCTATTGGTGAGTAGATATAGGTCTATATACTGCTATTGGTGAGTAGATATAGGTCTATATACTGCTATTGGTGAGTAGATATAGGTCTATATACTGCTATTGGTGAGTAGATATAGGTCTATATACTGCTATTGGTGAGTAGATATAGGTCTATATACTGCTATTGGTGAGTAGATATAGGTCTATATACTGCTATTGGTGAGTAGATATAGGTCTATATACTGCTATTGGTGAGTAGATATAGGTCTATATACTGCTATTGGTGAGTAGATATAGGTCTATATACTGCTATTGGTGAGTAGATATAGGTCTATATACTGCTATTGGTGAGTAGATATAGGTCTATATACTGCTATTGGTGAGTAGATATAGGTTTATATACTCCATTATTATGGAGTTGGTCCCTCCTTTGCTGCTATAACAGCCTCCACTCTTCTGGGAAGGCTTTCCACTAGATGTTGGAACATTGCTGCAGGGACTTGCTTCCATTCAGCCACAAGAGCATTAGTGAGGTCGGGCACTGATGTTGGCTCTGTTCAGGCCAGTCCAGTTCTTCCACACCAATCTCGACAAACCATTTCTGTACGGACGTTGCTTTGTGCACGGGGGCATTGTCATGCTGAAACAGGAAAGGGCCTTCCGCAAACTGTTGCCACAAAGTTGGAAGGACAGAATGGTCTAGAATGTCATTCTGTGCTGTAGCGTTGAGTTAATAAATTATGAATTAATTCACTTATGTTATTGTTATTCTGTTTCCTGCAGCCCTGATTCTGGGAGTGGTGTTTGGGATCACGGGAGCAATAATTATTGGAGTTGTTGTTTTCCTAGTGATACAGAGCAAGTAAGTACACTGTTCATCATTCTATGGTTATACAGTACAGTACACTGTTCATCATTCTATGGTTATACAGTACAGTACACTGTTCATCATTCTATGGTTAGACAGTACAGTACAGTACACTGTTCATCATTCTATGGTTATACAGTACAGTACAGTACAGTACACTGTTCATCATTCTATGGTTATACAGTACAGTACACTGTTCATCATTCTATGGTTATACAGTACAGTACACTGTTCATCATTCTATGGTTATACAGTACAGTACACTGTTCATCATTATATGGTTATACAGTACAGTACAGTACACTGTTCATCATTCTATGGTTATACAGTACAGTACAGTACACTGTTCATCATTCTATGGTTATACAGTACAGTACAGTACACTGTTCATCATTCTATGGTTATACAGTACAGTACAGTACAGTACAGTACACTGTTCATCATTCTATGGTGATACAGTACAGTACAGTACAGTACACTGTTCATCATTCTATGGTTATACAGTACAGTACAGTACAGTACAGTACACTGTTCATCATTCCCTTTAAATAACAGATTGATTTTGTTCTTGTAACTTGGTTTAATAATGCTACAAATAACTAACTGGCCTTTTTTTCTTTTCAGCAAGAATCACAAAAGTTCACCAAAGAAAGTGAAAGAAGCCCAATTGGAGACACAACTGAGAGAAGAACCAATTGAGATGAAGTAGAGAAGAGATCCCAGACATGAATGTTAACACCATAGAAATGAGAATGACTAGATTTCAAGTCAACTTTCCATTTTGAGTGTTTCCTTGCAAGTCATTCTATTTCTATGGGAAACATCAGGCAGGGTTAGGGTTAGGGTTAGGGCTCACCTGAATGGCAGGGTTAGGGTTAGGGTTAGGGCTCACCTGAATGGCAGGGTTAGGGTTAGGGTTAGGGCTCACCTGAATGGCAGGGTTAGGGTTAGGGCTCATCTGAATTGCAGGGTTAGGGTTAGGGCTCACCTGAATGGCAGGGTTAGGGTTAGGGTTAGGGCTCACCTGAATGGCAGGGTTAGGGTTAGGCTTAGGGCTCACCTGAATGGCAGGGTTAGGGTTAGGGTTAGGGCTCACCTGAATGTCAGGTTTAGGGTTAGGGTTAGGACTCACCTGAATGGCAGGGTTAGGGTTAGGTTTAGGGCTCACCTGAATGGCAGGGTTAGGGTTAGGGCTCACCTGAATGGCAGGGTTAGGGTTAGGGCTCATCTGAATTGCAGGGTTAGGGTTAGGGCTCATCTGAATTGCAGGGTTAGGGTTAGGGCTCACCTGAATGGCAGGGTTAGGGTTAGGGTTAGGGCTCATCTGAATGGCAGGGTTAGGGTTAGGGCTCACCTGAATGGCAGGTTTAGGGTTAGGGTTAGGGCTCAACTGAATGGCAGGGTTAGGGTTAGGGTTAGGGCTCACCTGAATGGCAGGGTTAGGGTTAGGGTTAGGGCTCATCTGAATGGCAGGGTTAGGGTTAGGGCTCACCTGAATGGCAGGGTTAGGGTTAGGGTTAGGGCTCACCTGAATTGCAGGGTTAGGGTTAGGGCTCACCTGAATGGCAGGGTTAGGGTTAGGGTTAGGGCTCATCTGAATGGCAGGGTTAGGGTTAGGGTTAGGGCTCACCTGAATGGCAGGGTTAGGGTTAGGGTTAGGGCTCACCTGAATGGCAGGGTTAGGGTTAGGGTTAGGGCTCACCTGAATGGCAGGGTTAGGGTTAGGGCTCACCTGAATGGCAGGGTTAGGGTTAGGGTTAGGGCTCATCTGAATGGCAGGGTTAGGGTTAGGGTTAGGGCTCACCTGAATGGCAGGGTTAGGGTTAGGGTTAGGGCTCACCTGAATTGCAGGGTTAGGGTTAGGGCTCACCTGAATGGCAGGGTTAGGGTTAGGGTTAGGGCTCATCTGAATGGCAGGGTTAGGGTTAGGGTTAGGGCTCACCTGAATGGCAGGGTTAGGGTTAGGGTTAGGGCTCACCTGAAAGGCCCCTCTCATGATGATATAATTGTAGAATGTAGATCAACAACTAACAAACCTTCAATGTAATGTAAATGTGTTGTTATAAGATGATTCCCAATCAGAGAGTCATATGGTAACTGCCTTCTCCTTCACTGATGCAGGCCAGGTTTTTCTCATCATGGTTATGTTTCAAATGAATCTTAATTACCTTAATTATAAGTCTTTCTGCGATCTCCTCTTTTACAATATGACTTCTATGTTTATTTCATGTATATTTGGTAACTTTTCACATAATCTCCACAGATTTGAAAGAATAAACACTAATCTAATGTTGGTTCATTATATTCAACCATATTGAGCTCTAATCTAATGTTGGTTCATTATATTCAACCATATTGAGCACTAATCTAATGTTGGTTCATTATATTCAAATTCAAAATATGGTTTATTTCAGCAAATCGTTAGAAATTTGTCTTGCATGATATTATTAGTGAATCACAGTGTGGTTTTTTGAAAGGGCGGCACATTTACAACAACATTAGATTAGAGCTGGATATGGTTGAATATAATGAACCAACATTAGATTAGTGCTCAATATGGTTGAATATAATGAACCAACATTAGATTAGTGCTCAATATGGTTGAATATAATGAACCAACATTAGATTAGTGCTCAATATGGTTGAATATAATGAACCAACATTAGATTATCGCTCAATATGGTTGAATATAATGAACCAACATTAGATTAGTGCTCAATATGGTTGAATATAATGAACCAACATTAGATTATCGCTCAATATGGTTAAATATAATGAACCAACATTAGATTAGTGCTCAATATGGTTGAATATAATGAACCAACATTAGATTAGTGCTCAATATGGTTGAATATAATGAACCAACATTAGATTAGTGCTCAATATGGTTGAATATAATGAACCAACATTAGATTATCGCTCAATATGGTTGAATATAATGAACCAACATTAGATTAGTGCTCAATATGGTTGAATATAATGAACCAACATTAGATTATCGCTCAATATGGTTAAATATAATGAACCAACATTAGATTAGTGCTCAATATGGTTGAAAATAATTTACCAACAGATTAGTGCTGGATATGGTTGAATATAATGAACCAACATTAGATTAGTGCTGGATATGGTTGAATATAATGAACCGACATTAGATTAGGGCTCAATATGGTTGAATATAATGAACCAACAATAGATTAGGGCTCAATGTGGTTGAATATAATGAACCAACACTAGATTAGTGCTGGATATGGTTGAATATAATGAACCAACATTAGATTAGGGCTCAATATGGTTGAATGTAATGAACCAACATTAGATTAGTGCTCAATATGGTTGAATATAATGAACCAAAATTAGATTAGTGCTCAATATGGTTGAATATAATGAACCAACATTAGATTAGTGCTCAATATGGTTAAATATAATGAACCAACATTAGATTAGTGCTCAATATGGTTCAATGTAATGAACCAACATTAGATTAGAGCTGGATATGGTTGAATATAATGAACCAACATTAGATTAGTGCTGGATATGGTTGAATATAATGAACCAACATTAGATTAGAGCTGGATATGGTTGAATATAATGAACCAACATTAGATTAGTGCTCAATATGGTTGAATATAATGAACCAACATTAGATTATCGCTCAATATGGTTGAATATAATGAACCAACATTAGATTAGTGCTCAATGTGGTTGAATATAATGAACCAACATTAGATTATCGCTCAATATGGTTGAATATAATGAACCAACATTAGATTAGTGCTCAATATGGTTGAATATAATGAACCAACATTAGATTATCGCTCAATATGGTTAAATATAATGAACCAACATTAGATTAGTGCTCAATATGGTTGAAAATAATTTACCAACAGATTAGTGCTGGATATGGTTGAATATAATGAACCAACATTAGATTAGTGCTGGATATGGTTGAATATAATGAACCGACATTAGATTAGGGCTCAATATGGTTGAATATAATGAACCAACAATAGATTAGGGCTCAATGTGGTTGAATATAATGAACCAACACTAGATTAGTGCTGGATATGGTTGAATATAATGAACCAACATTAGATTAGGGCTCAATATGGTTGAATGTAATGAACCAACATTAGATTAGTGCTCAATATGGTTGAATATAATGAACCAAAATTAGATTAGTGCTCAATATGGTTGAATATAATGAACCAACATTAGATTAGTGCTCAATATGGTTAAATATAATGAACCAACATTAGATGAGTGCTCAATATGGTTGAATGTAATGAACCAACATTAGATTAGAGCTGGATATGGTTGAATATAATGAACTAACATTAGATTAGTGCTCAATATGGTTGAATTTAATGAACCAACATTAGATTAGTGCTCAATATGGTTGAATATAATGAACCAACAGATTAGTGCTGGATATGGTTGAATATAATGAACCAACATTAGATTAGTGCTCAATATGGTTGAATATAATGAACCAACATTAGATTAGAGCTGGATATGGTTGAATATAATGAACCAACATTAGATTATCGCTCAATATGGTTGAATTTAATTAACCAACATTAGATTATGGCTCAATATGGTTGAATAGATAGATAGATAGATAGATAGATAGATAGATAGATAGATAGATAGATAGATAGATAGATAGATAGATAGATAGATAGATAGATAGATAGATAGATAGATAGATAGATAGATAGATAGATAGATAGATAGATAGATAGGCACTTTATTGATCCCCCAGGGGGGAAATTTCATAAATAAAGAACCAACATTAGATTTGTGCTGGATATGGTTGAATATAATGAACCAACATTAGATTAGTGCTGGATATGGTTGAATATAATGAACCAACATTAGATTAGTGCTGGATATGGTTGAATATAATGAACCAACATTAGATTAGTGCTGGATATGGTTGAATATAATGAACCAACATTAGATTAGTGCTGGATATGGTTAAATATAATGAACCAACATTAGATTAGAGCTGGATATGGTTAAATATAATGAACCAACATTAGATTAGTGCTGGATATGGTTGAATATAATGAACCAACATTAGATTAGTGCTGGATATGGTTGAATATAATGAACCAACATTAGATTAGTGCTCAATATGGTTGAATGTAATGAACCAACATTAGATTAGAGCTGGATATGGTTGAATATAATGAACTAACATTAGATTAGTGCTCAATATGGTTGAATTTAATGAACCAACATTAGATTAGTGCTCAATATGGTTGAATATAATGAACCAACAGATTAGTGCTGGATATGGTTGAATATAATGAACCAACATTAGATTAGTGCTCAATATGGTTGAATATAATGAACCAACATTAGATTAGAGCTGGATATGGTTGAATATAATGAACCAACATTAGATTATCGCTCAATATGGTTGAATTTAATTAACCAACATTAGATTATGGCTCAATATGGTTGAATAGATAGATAGATAGATAGATAGATAGATAGATAGATAGATAGATAGATAGATAGATAGATAGATAGATAGATAGATAGATAGATAGATAGATAGATAGATAGATAGATAGATAGATAGATAGATAGATAGGCACTTTATTGATCCCCCAGGGGGGAAATTTCATAAATAAAGAACCAACATTAGATTTGTGCTGGATATGGTTGAATATAATGAACCAACATTAGATTAGTGCTGGATATGGTTGAATATAATGAACCAACATTAGATTAGTGCTGGATATGGTTGAATATAATGAACCAACATTAGATTAGTGCTGGATATGGTTGAATATAATGAACCAACATTAGATTAGTGCTGGATATGGTTAAATATAATGAACCAACATTAGATTAGAGCTGGATATGGTTAAATATAATGAACCAACATTAGATTAGTGCTGGATATGGTTGAATATAATGAACCAACATTAGATTAGTGCTGGATATGGTTGAATATAATGAACCAACATTAGATTAGTGCTCAATATGGTTGAATATAATGAACCAACATTAGATTAGTGCTCAATATGGTTGAATATAATGAACCAACATTAGATTAGTGCTGGATATGGTTGACTATAATGAACCAACATTAGATTAGTGCTGGATATGGTTGACTATAATGAACCAACATTAGATTAGTGCTGGATATGGTTGACTATAATGAACCAACATTAGATTAGTGCTGGATATGGTTGAATATAATGAACCAACATTAGATTAGTGCTCAATATGGTTGAATATAATGAACAAACATTAGATTAGTGCTCGATATGGTTGAATATAATGAACCAACATTAGATTAGTGCTGGATATGGTTGACTATAATGAACCAACATTAGATTAGTGCTGGATATGGTTGAATATAATGAACCAACATTAGATTAGTGCTCAATATGGTTGAATATAATGAACCAACATTAGATTAGTGCTGGATATGGTTGAATATAATGAACCAACATTAGATTAGTGCTGGATATGGTTGAATATAATGAACCAACATTAGATTAGTGCTGGATATGGTTGAATATAATGAACCAACATTAGATTAGTGCTGGATATGGTTAAATATAATGAACCAACATTAGATTTGAGCTGGATATGGTTAAATATAATGAACCAACATTAGATTAGTGCTGGATATGGTTGAATATAATGAACCAACATTAGATTAGTGCTGGATATGGTTGAATATAATGAACCAACATTAGATTAGTGCTCAATATGGTTGAATATAATGAACCAACATTAGATTAGTGCTCAATATGGTTGAATATATTGAACCAACATTAGATTAGTGCTGGATATGGTTGACTATAATGAACCAACATTAGATTAGTGCTGGATATGGTTGACTATAATGAACCAACATTAGATTAGTGCTGGATATGGTTGACTATAATGAACCAACATTAGATTAGTGCTGGATATGGTTGAATATAATGTACCAACATTAGATTAGTGCTCAATATGGTTGAATATAATGAACAAACATTAGATTAGTGCTCGATATGGTTGAATATAATGAACCAACATTAGATTAGTGCTGGATATGGTTGACTATAATGAACCAACATTAGATTAGTGCTGGATATGGTTGAATATAATGAACCAACATTAGATTAGTGCTCAATATGGTTGAATATAATGAACCAACATTAGATTAGTGCTCGATATGGTTGAATATAATGAACCAACATTAGATTAGTGCTCAATATGGTTAAATATAATGAACCAACATTAGATTAGTGCTCAAAATGGTTGAATATAATGAACCAACATTAGATTAGTGCTGGATATGGTTGAATATAATAAACCAACATTAGATTAGAGCTGGATATGGTTGAATATAATGAACCAACATTAGATTATCGCTCAAAATGATGGTTGAATATAATGAACCAACATTAGATTAGGGCTTAATATGGTTGAATATTAAGAACCAACATTAGATTAGTGCTGGATATGGTTGAATATAATGAACCAACATTAAATTAGTGCTCAATATGGTTGAATATAATGAACCAACATTAGATTATCGCTCAATATGGTTGAATATAATGAACCAACATTAGATTAGTGCTCAATATGGTTGAAAATAATTTACCAACAGATTAGTGCTGGATATGGTTAAATATAATGAACCAACATTAGATTAGTGCTCAATATGGTTGAATATAATTAACCAACATTAGATTAGAGCTGGATATGGTTGAATATAATGAACCAATATTAGATTAGTGCTGGATATGGTTGAATATAATGAACCAACATTAGATTAGTGCTGGATATGGTTGAATATAATGAACCAACATTAGATTAGAGCTGGATATGGTTAAATATAATGAACCAACATTAGATTAGTGCACAATATGGTTGAATATAATGAACCAACATTAGATTAGTGCTGGATATGGTTGAATATAATAAACCAACATTAGATTAGAGCTGGATATGGTTGAATATAATGAACCAACATTAGATTAGTGCTGGATATGGTTGAATATAATGAACCAACATTAGATTAGTGCTGGATATGGTTGACTATAATGAACCAACATTAGATTAGTGCTGGATATGGTTGAATATAATGAACCAACATTAGATTAGTGCTCAATATGGTTGAATATAATGAACCAACATTAGATTAGTGCTGGATATGGTTGAATATAATGAACCAACATTAGATTAGTGCTGGATATGGTTGAATATAATGAACCAACATTAGATTAGTGCTCAATATGGTTGAATATAATGAACCAACATTAGATTAGTGCTCAATATGGTTGAATATAATGAACCAACATTAGATTAGTGCTGGATATGGTTGAATATAATGAACCAACATTAGATTAGTGCTGGATATGGTTGAATATAATGAACCAACATTAGATTAGTGCTCAATATGGTTGAATATAATGAACCAACATTAGATTAGTGCTCGATATGGTTGAATATAATGAACCAACATTAGATTAGTGCTCAATATGGTTAAATATAATGAACCAACATTAGATTAGTGCTCAAAATGGTTGAATATAATGAACCAACATAAGATTAGTGCTGGATATGGTTGAATATAATGAACCAACATTAGATTAGTGCTCAATATGGTTGAATATAATGAACCAACATTAGATTAGTGCTGGATATGGTTGAATATAATGAACCAACATTAGATTAGTGCTGGATATGGTTGAATATAATGAACCAACATTAGATTAGTGCTCAATATGGTTGAATATAATGAACCAACATTAGATTAGTGCTCAATATGGTTGAATATAATGAACCAACATTAGATTAGTGCTGGATATGGTTGAATATAATGAACCAACATTAGATTAGAGCTGGATATGGTTGAATATAATGAACCAACATTAGATTAGTGCTGGATATGGTTGACTATAATGAACCAACATTAGATTAGTGCTGGATATGGTTGAATATAATGAACCAACATTAGATTAGTGCTCAATATGGTTGAATATAATGAACCAACATTAGATTAGTGCTGGATATGGTTGAATATAATGAACCAACATTAGATTAGAGCTGGATATGGTTGAATATAATGAACCAACATTAGATTAGTGCTCAATATGGTTGAATATAATGAGCCAACATTAGATTAGGGGTCAATATGGTTGAATATAATGATCCAACATTAGATTAGTGCTGGATATGGTTGAATATAATGAACCAACATTAGATTAGGGCTCAATATGGTTGAATATAATGAACCAACATTAGATTAGTGCTGGATATGGTTGAATATAATGAACCAACATTAGATTAGGGCTCAATATGGTTAAATATAATGAACCAACATTAGATTAGAGCTGGATATGGTTGAATATAATGAACCAACAGATTATTGCTGGATATGGTTGAATATAATGAACCAACATTAGATTAGTGCTCAATATGGTTGAATATAATGAACCAACATTCGATTAGTGCTCAATATGGTTAAATATAATTAACCAACATTAGATTAGTGCTGGATATGGTTGAATAAAATGAACCAACATTAGATTAGTGCTCAATATGGTTGAATATAATGAACTAATATTAGATTAGTGCTCAATATGGTTAAATATAATGAACCAACATTAGATTAGTGCTCAGTATGGTTGAATATAATGAACCAACATTAGATTAGTGCTGGATATGGTTGAATATAATGAACCAACATTAGATTAGGGCTCAATATTGTTGAATATAATGAACCAACAGATTAGTGCTGGATATGGTTGAATATAATGAACCAACATTAGATTAGTGCTGGATATGGTTGAATATAATGAACCAACATTAGATTAGGGCTCAACATGGTTAAATATAATGAACCAACATTAGATTAGTGCTGGATATGGTTGAATATAATGAACCAACATTAGATTAGGGCTCAATATGGTTGAATATAATGAACCAACATTAGATTAGTGCTGGATATGGTTGAATGTAATGAACCAACATTAGATTATTGCTGGATATGGTTGAATATAATGAACCAACATTAGATTAGGGCTCAATATGGTTGAATATAATGAACCAACATTAGATTATCGCTCAATATGGTAGAATATAATGAACCAACATTAGATTAGTGCTGGATATGGTTGAATATAATGAACCAACATTAGATTAGGGCTCAATATGGTTAAATATAATGAACCAACATTAGATTAGTGCTGGATATGGTTGAATATAATGAACCAACATTAGATTATGGCTCAATATGGTTGAATATAATGAACCAACATTAGATTAGGGCTCAATATGGTTGAATATAATGAACCAACATTAGATTAGTGCTCAATATGGTTGAATATAATGAACCAACATTAGATTAGTGCTGGATATGGTTGAATATAATGAACCAACATTAGATTAGGGCTCAATATGGTTGAATATAATGAACCAACATTAGATTAGTGCTCAATATGGTTAAATATAATGAACCAACATTAGATTAGTGCTCAATATGGTTGAATATAATGAACCAACATTAGATTAGTGCTGGATATGGTTGAATATAATGAACCAACATTAGATTAGGGCTCAATATGGTTGAATATAATGAACCAACATTAGATTAGTGCTGGATATGGTTGAATATAATGAACCAACATTAGATTAGGGCTCAATATGGTTGAATATAATGAACTGACTCAAACGCCTGGAGGCTTGAATCATTTCCTTGTATCAATACCGTTCCATTATTGTATAAGTTGACTGTTTGATAAGTGTTGCTCTGGTCAGCTTCTTCAACAATGCTGATCTGACAGCCTTGGCTGAAGCCTCTCTTTTTTGAGAAAGGGAAATGGTTGCAAATAACCCTTTATTTATCACGCGTGTCTCTCTCTCTCACGTCTCTCTCCCTCTCACACGTCTCTCTCAATTTTAATTCAAGGGGCTTTATTGGCATGGGGAACATATGTTTACATTTCCAAAGCAAGTGAAATAGATAATAAACAAAAGTGAAGTAAACAATAAAAATTAACAGTAAACATTACTCACAAAAGTTCCAAAATAAAGACATTTCAAATGTCAGTATGTCTATATACAATGTTGTAACAATGTGCAAATAGTTAAAGTACAAAAGGGAAAATAAATAAACATAAATATGGGTTGTATTTACAACAGGTCACAAATCTTGCTGCTGTGATGCACACTGTGCCTGGCCAGTAGATATGAGAGTTTATCAAGCCTGTCTAATTTGTGAGTCTGTGTAATCTGAGGGAAATACGTGTCTCTAATATGGTCATACATTTGGCAGGAGGTTAGGAAGTGCAGCTCAGTTTCCACCTCATTTTGTGGGCAGTGTGCACATAGCCTGTCTTCTCTTGAGAGCCAGGTCTGCCTACGGCGGCCTTTCTCAATAGCAAGGCTATGTTCACTGAGTCTGTACATAGTCAAAGCTTTCCTTAAGTTTGGGTCAGTCCCAGTGGTCAGGTATTCTGCCACTGTGTTCTCTCTGTTTGGGGCCAAATAGCATTCTAGTTTGCTCTGTTCTTTTTGTAAATTCTTTCCAATGAGTCAAGTAATTCTCTTTCTGTTTTCTCATGAAAAACAAGTGTTGTATGTGTAGGATGAGGGCTCCAGTAGATACCATCTCAGATAGGGTGTTGTATGTGGAGGATGAGGGCTCCAGTAGATACCATCTCAGACGGGGGGGAGTGAGGTCTAAGAGGCTTTCTTTATAAAACCATCCCATTGGTTGATGCTTATTTATAAAACCCTCTTAGGCCTCACTCCCCCCTATCTGAGATATCTACTGCAGCCCTCATCCTCCACACACAACACCCGTTCTGCCAGTCACATTCTGTTAAAGGTCCCCAAAGCACACACATCCCTGGGTCGCTCGTCTTTTCAGTTCTCTGCAGCTAGCGACTGGAACGAGCTGCAACAAACACTCAAACTGGACAGTTTTATCTCAATCTCTTCATTCAAAGACTCAATCATGGACACTCTTACTGACAGTTGTGGCTGCTTTGTGTGATGTATTGTCATCTCTACCTTCTTGCCCTTTGTGCTGTTGTCTGTGCCCAATAATATTTGTACCCTGTTTTGTTCTGCTACCATGTTGTGTTGCTGCTATGTTGTTGTAATGTTGTGTTGCTACCATGTTGTGTTGCTACCATGTTGTTGTCATGTTGTGTTGCTACCATGTTGTGTTGCTACCATGTTGTTGTCATGTTGTGTTGCTACCATGTTGTGTTGCTACCATGTTGTTGTCATGTTGTGTTGCTACCATGTTGTGTTGCTACCATGTTGTTGTCATGTTGTGTTGCTACCATGTTGTTGTCATGTTGTGTTGCTACCATGTTGTGTTGCTACCATGTTGTTGTCATGTTGTGTTGCTACCATGTTGTGTTGCTACCATGTTGTGTTGCTACCATGTTGTCATGTTGTGTTGCTACCATGTTGTGTTGCTACCATGTTGTTGTCATGTTGTGTTGCTACCATGTTGTGTTGCTACCATGTTGTTGTCATGTTGTGTTGCTATCATGCTGTGTTGTCATGTTGTGTTGCTACCATGTTGTGTTGTTACCATGCTGTGTAGTCATGTTGTGTTGCTACCATGCTGTGTTGTCATGTGTTGCTGCCTTGCTGTGTTGTTGTCTTAGGTCTCTCTTTATGTAGTGTTGTTTTGTCTCTCTTTATGTAGAGTGATGGCCACTCCAATACCTTGACTTTGTTGTCCTTAAGCCATTTTGCCACAACTTTGGAAGTATGCTTGGGGTCATTGTCCATTTGGAAGACCCATTTGTGACCAAGCTTTAACTTCCTGACTGATGTCTTGAGATGTTGCTTCAATATATCCACATAATTTTCCTTCCTCATGATGCCATCTATTTTGTGAAGTGCACCAGACCCTCCTGCAGCAAAGCACCCCTACAACATGATGCTGCCACCTCGGTGCTTCACGGTTGGGATGGTGTTCTTCGGCTTGCAAGCCTCCCCCTTTTTCCTCCAAACATAACGATGGTCATTATGGCCAAACAGTTCTATTTTTGGAGCAGTGGCTTCTTCCTTGCTGAGTGGCCTTTCAGGTTATGTCGATATAGGACTTGTTTTACTGTGGATATAGATACTTTTGTACCTGTTTCCATCAGCATCTTCACAAGGTCTTTTGCTGTTGTTCTGGGATTGATTTGTACTTTCCGCACCAAAGTATGTTAATCTCTAGGAGACAGAACACGTCTCCTTCCTGAGCGGTTTGACGGCTGCGTGGTCCCATGGTGTTTATACTTGCATACTAATGTTTCCCATGAAGTCGAGCAAAGAGGCACTGAGTTTGAAAGTAGGCCTTGAAATACATCTACAGGAACAACTCCAATTGACTCAAATTATGTCAATTAGCCTATCAGAAGCTTCTAATTTTCTGGAATTTTCCAAGCTGTTTAAAGGCACAGTCAACTTAGTGTATGTAAACTTCTGACCCACTGGAATTGTGATATAGTGAATTATAAGTGAAATAATCTGTCTGTAAAACAATTGTTGGAAGAATTACTTGTGTCATGCAGAAAGTAGATGTCCTAACCGACTTGCCAAAACTATAGTTTGTTAACATGAAATCTGTTTTATAACTTTACCACAGGTCATAAATTCCTGGCAGAGTGTCTCTCTCTCTCGCTGTACATGCAGAAAGAGAGAGTCAGAGGATGTTGTATGAAACAAATGGCTATGTATAAAAATACAGAACAATGTGCTTTACTTTTCTAAATGAGAATGGGTTGTTTTATGGTAACTTAAGCACAGAGAGTAGCCACGCCCAGGTGATGAGGGAGGGGCCTTTTCTACTCCAAGTATAAAACCCTTGAACCTGAAGAGGGAGGCCCTTTTCTACTCCAAGTATAAAACCCTTAAACATGAAGAGGGAGGCCCTTTTCTACTCCAAGTATAAAACCCTTGAACCTGAAGAGGGAGGCCTTTTTCTACTCCAAGTATAAAACCCTTAAACATGAAGAGGGAGGCCCTTTTCTACTCCAAGTATAAAACCCTTGAACCTGAAGAGGGAGGCCCTTTTCTACTCCAAGTATAAAACCCTTAAACATGAAGAGGGAGGCCTTTTTCTACTCCAAGTATAAAACCCTTGAACCTGAAGAGGGAGGCCCTTTTCTACTCCAAGTATAAAACCCTTGAACCTGAAGAGGGAGGCCTTTTTCTACTCCAAGTATAAAACCCTTAAACATGAAGAGGGAGGCCTTTTTCTACTCCAAGTATAAAACCCTTAAACATGAAGAGGGAGGCCTTTTTCTACTCCAAGTATAAAACCCTTAAACATGAAGAGGGAGGCCCTTTTCTACTCCAAGTATAAAACCTTTAAACATGAAGAGGGAGGCCTTTTTCTACTCCAAGTATAAAACCCTTAAACATGAAGAGGGAGGCCCTTTTCTACTCCAAGTATAAAACCCTTAAACATGAAGAGGGAGGCCCTTTTCTACTCCAAGTATAAAACCCTTTGAAAGCTGCACATCAGCTGCACATCATCACTTCAACTCATTCCATCGTGGTGTTATTGGTTTGCCTGCTACTACTGCTAGTACCGGTAAAATGTAAGTTATGAATCGCAAATCACCATACAGCGGACACACTTCAATTTCATCAATAATTGTGACTTCAATTTGGTCCAAAGTACTATCAGCTTCCACTGCATCTTAGCTGATGAATGCCTTGATCTCTGGTTCAATTACATTGTTGTTTAATCTATTAAATAGATCTGAAAATGATGCAATAAGTGAGTGTGTTTCACTGTCCAATCAGAGACTGGAACATGATCTGAGCGCGTGTGTTTCACTGTCCAATCAGAGACTGGAACATGATCTGAGCGCGTGTGTTTCACTGTCCAATCAGAGACTGGAACATGATCTGAGCGCGTGTGTTTCACTGTCCAATCAGAGACTGGAACATGATCTGAGCGCGTGTGTTTCAATGTCCAATCAGAGACTGGAACATGATCTGAGCGCGTGTTTCACTGTCCAATCAGAGACTCGGGGTCAACTTGGGAAGGCTGAATGGAGAGCGGACAGTGCGCTATATAAACAAAGAGAGCAAATATTGGCCGAAAAATAACACATCTGATATTTGGGGACTTTTTTGGGGGTGTGGAGGAAAGTGAGGCGTCCGTTAAACAGGGCCTTACTTAGATCTATGTGTATTTTGGATATATGTTGAGAAACTGTTACACATTGCTTGTTAGATAGATATTAGATATTTCTGCACTGTCGGAGCTAGAAGGACAAGCATTTCGCTACACCCTCAGAAACATCTGCTAAACACGTGTACGTGACAAATACAATTTGATTTGATTTGTTTCTATTTAAGGTGTATGTTCAGGCTGATGTATGTTTCTATTTAAGGTGTATGTTCAGGCTGATGTATGTTTCTATTTAAGGTGTATGTTCAGGCTGATGTATGTTTCTATTTAAGGTGTATGTTCAGGCTGATGTATGTTTCTATTTAAGGTGTATGTTCAGGCTGATGTATGTTTCTATTTAAGGTGTATGTTCAGGCTGATGTATGTTTCTATTTAAGGTGTATGTTCAGGCTGATGTATGTTTCTATTTAAGGTGTATGTTCAGGCTGATGTATGTTTCTATTTAAGGTGTATGTTCAGGCTGATGTATGTTTCTATTTAAGGTGTATGTTTAGGCTGATGTATGTTTCTATTTAAGGTGTATGTTCAGGCTGATGTATGTTTCTATTTAAGGTGTATGTTCAGGCTGATGTATGTGTTTGAGATTCTCTCTGTCCCTGTCCAGAGAGCCAGAACCTGCGGAGGCAACAATAGTGACAGATGACAGATAGGAGAGAGGGGCTTGTTGTGTGTGTGTGTGTGTGTGTGTGTGTGTGTGTGTGTGTGTGTCTATGTGTCTGACAGAAGGAGTCTGTCTTAGCTCACACACTTCTATATCTGACAGCTCCACCAAAACAGTTGTCCTCCACCTCCCAAAATAACCAAAATTCCACAGCCTTATATGTCCAGCAGCAGCTGTGTTACCCAAGCCCTCCAGTCCCCCACCCTGCTCCCAGCCTGGCCTGAGAAGGCATCATATATCCAGGCAGGACAATACAGTCAACTGCTGCTGCCTCATTGTAGCCTGGTGCCAGCTGGTTTGTAGTAAGCCTTGGGGACTCGAGGATCAGACGAGGCCTCTCTCTCTCTCTCTCTCTGTCCATCGGAGCCTGGTCAGCTAGTCTTTTTGTGTCTCTGTCTGCCGGCGTCCCCTCACCATGCAGCCTTCCACCATGGACCCCAGCACCACCAAGCTCATCCAGCCCACTACAGGCCTCACCATCACACAGTTGAACCAGGAGTGTCTCCTCCACCTCCTCTCCTATCTGGATAAAGACAGTTGTAGGTCTCTCTCCCTGACCTGCCATCGTCTCAGAGAGGTCTACCTGGACCCCAGGCTGTGGACACTGCTCCTGTTCTGCTCCCCCTCTGAGCTGAGGAGAGATAACTATGTGTTGGGGCCGTCGCTGCGCTATCTGGCTGTCACATGGCACAGTTCCAGGGTCAAGGTGTGTAACATAGAGGACTGGATGAAGAATCAGTTCCAGAAGGATCTCTGTAGCAAACATGAGAGTCTGGTCAGCAGCTTCCTGGAACGCGTCTCTACCGTGTGAGTAATTATGTCTGTTTCTGTTTATATATGTTAGCATGTGATTCTCTTTATATATGTTAGCCTGTGAATCTGTTTATATATGTTAGCCTGTGAATCTGTTTATATATGTTAACCTGTGTTTCTGTTTATACATGTTAGCCTGTGATTCTGTTTATATATGTTAACCTGTGTTTCTGTTTATATATGTTAACCTGTGATTCTGTTTATATATGTTAACCTGTGATTCTGTTTATATATGTTAGCCTGTGATTCTGTTTATATATGTTAACCTGTGATTCTGTTTATATATGTTAGCATGTGATTCTGTTTATATATGTTAACCTGTGTTTCTGTTTATATATGTTAACCTGTGATTCGGTTTATATATGTTAACCTGTGTTTCTGTTTATATATGTTAGCATGTGATTCTGTTTATATATGTTAACCTGTGTTTCTCTTTATATATGTTAACCTGTGTTTCTGTTTATATATGTTAACCTGTGATTCTGTTTATATATGTTAACCTGTGTTTATGTTTATATATGTTAGCCTGTGATTCTGTTTATATATGTTAACCTGTGTTTCTGTTTATATATGTTAACCTGTGTTTCTGTTTATATATGTTAGCCTGTGATTCTGTTTATATATGTTAACCTGTGTTTCTGTTTATATATGTTAGCCTGTGATTCTGTTTATATATGTTAACCTGTGTTTCTGTTTATATATGTTAACCTGTGTTTCTGTTTATATATGTTAACCTGTGTTTCTGTTTATATATGTTAACCTGTGTTTCTGTTTATATATGTTAGCCTGTGATTCTGTTTATATATGTTAGCCTGTGAATCTGTTTATATATGTTAACCTGTGTTTCTGTTTATATATGTTAGCCTGTGATTCTGTTTATATATGTTAACCTGTGTTTCTGTTTATATATGTTAGCCTGTGATTCTGTTTATATATGTTAACCTGTGTTTCTGTTTATATATGTTAGCCTGTGATTCTGTTTATATATGTTAGCCTGTGATTCTGTTTATATATGTTAACCTGTGTTTCTGTTTATATATGTTAGCCTGTGATTCTGTTTATATATGTTAACCTGTGTTTCTGTTTATATATGTTAACCTGTGTTTATGTTTATATATGTTAACCTGTGTTTCTGTTTATATATGTTAACCTGTGATTCTGTTTATATATGTTAACCTGTGTTTCTGTTTATATATGTTAGCCTGTGATTCTGTTTATATATGTTAACCTGTGTTTCTGTTTATATATGTTAGCCTGTGTTTCTGTTTATATATGTTAACCTGTGTTTCTGTTTATATATGTTAACCTGTGATTCTCTTTATATACACTACCGTTCCTTGTTTTTGAAAGAAAATTTAAAAATTGTGTCCATTAAAATAACATCAAATTGATCAGAAATACAGCGTAGACATTGTAGCTGGAAACGGTTGATTTTTAATGGAATATCTACAGAGGCGTACAGAAGCCCATTATCAGCAACCATCACTCCTGTGTTCCAATGGCACATAGTGTTAGATAGATAGATAGTTTGTTCCCCGAGGGGAAATGTCTTTGTCAAGCAGTTACGAAAAAACACAGTTAAATACAAGAAGTCTGGAGTGCAAAAAGTCTATAAAAAGACATTGCATAATATGGGTGGTTGGCTGAATATGTACACTATACATTGGTGGATGTTGGATGGTTAACTATACTATACAGGTCGATGGCAGAGAAATACTTCAATAGCTAAACATTGCATAGTATGGGTATGGGTTTACAGAGTTACCGATTCCAGAAATAACTTCGGATATTATATATCTATTATAACAGTCAATCATTAACCATACCTCTTATCAGTCTCATTCTGATTATATTATATATCTATTATAACAGTCAATCATTAACCATAACTCTTATCAGTCTCATTCTGATGATATTATATATCTATTATAACAGTCAATCATTAACCTCTTATCTATTATAACAGTCAATCATTAACCTCTTATCTATTATAACAGTCAATCATTAACCTCTTATCTATTATAACAGTCAATCATTAACTATACCTCTTATCAGTCTCATTCTGATTCTAACAATATTCATGTAATCTAAACACTTTGATCAATACCAATAATCATGCAATCTAAACCTCAAAATTGTAAAACTGATTCAAATGTCAGTATTTCAAACATCAACTATGTGGGAACAAAATTCAAAGGACAATGATATCCTAAATTAAAAACACCTATTTTGTATCTTTGTATACAAAGCACAACTTAAATACCGTGGTAGTGAACCTTTAAATCACTCCTTGAAGAATAAACAGTACTCTGGATAAGAGACCTTGTTAAATGATGTAAATGTGAAAATAAACATGTCTTCCTTAACCTTTGCTGATAACTTCTTTATTGAGGAAAAAATGTACTTACTATGACTGTGATGTGTTTGTCTCACCTCTCTTAAAATGGATGCACTAACTGTAAGTCGCTCTGGATAAGAGTGTCTGCTAAATGACTAACATGTCAAATATAAATTGTCTTTCCTTTCTCCAGGTGTCCTAACCTGCTGGCCCTGACCCTGTCTGGCTGCGGTCATATCTCAGACCAGGAAGTGATCTGTGTTCTGCAGAGCTGCAGTCGGCTCCGCTCCCTCCGTCTGGAGAACTGTGTCCGACTCACAGACCTTACCCTGCAGGCCCTGGTGCTCCACGGGGCTGAGCTGCACCAGGTCACAGTAGACTTCTGCCGTAACGTTACCCAGGCAGGGCTGGAGACGGTCAGGGAAAGACGGCCGGACATTAGGCTGACCGCTGAGAGGAGTGCAGGGATGATACCTGATAATAAACCGGACAGGAGGAGGCAGCTACCACTCAGACGGAGACTTCTGCAGAAGGTCCTAATGTTCTCCTGATGACATCACTACAGCTGTGTCTCTATGGGCCCTGGTTAAAAGTAGTGCACTACATAGGGAATAGGGAGCTATTTTGGAATAGAGTGCCATTTGGGACACAGACTACTGCTGCAGAAGGTCCTGCAGTTCTCCTGATGAGAGGCTATGGCTGTGTCCTAGATGGCACCCTATTGCATATGTAGAGCCCTAAATGGGCTGCACACTACTGCTCAGGAGGACTACTGCTCAGGAGGACTACTGCTCAGGAGGACTACTGCTCAGGAGGACTACTGCTCAGGAGGACTACTGCTCAGGAGGACTACTGCTCAGGAGGACTACTGCTCAGGAGGACTACTGCTCAGGAGGACTACTGCTCAGGAGGACTACTGCTCAGGAGGACTACTGCTCAGGAGGACTACTGCTCAGGAGGACTACTGCTGAAGGTTCTACAGTTCTCCTGATGGCCACAGACATCTACTTTCCAAATGGCACCATATTCCCTATATAGTGCACTATGTATGGAATATTTGGGATAAACCCATAGTTCCACCACTAGGAGGCAGTGTTGTAATGCCTACAGCTTAACATGAACGACCACCCAAACAGTTACTGATTACTCCTCCATGTTTTGGACTGGCTTCAGTCTTATTGATAGTGTCAAAAATAGTTTGGTTTTGTATTGGAATGCAAATTATTATACTTTTTTATTGATACTGATTTTGTATTTGAGGTTGGGTTTAATATTTGTTCAATTGTATTGAGGTCAATGACAATGTAGGCCTCTCTCTCAATGTTCTATAAACTGTCATTCACATGTAACTCCTCACATTTCATTCAATTTTTTTAAAATTCCAACAGTGCATGTTACTGGGAGAGGAGAGGAGAGGGGGAGAGGAGAGGGGGAGAGGAGAGGAAAGGAGGGGGAGGGGAGAGGAGGAGGAGAGGAAAGGAGGAGAGGAGTAGGCCTACTATCCCTCTCTCAGCTGAAACGTTAGTAGAACTACTATCCCTCTCTTAGCTGAAACATTAGTAGAACTACTATCCCTCTCTCAGCTGAAACATTAGTAGAACTACTATCCCTCTCTCAGCTGAAACATTAGTAGAACTACTATCCCTCTCTCAGCTGAAACATTAGTAGAACTACTATCCCTCTCTCAGCTGAAACATTAGTAGAACTACTATCCCTCTCTTAGCTGAAACATTAGTAGAACTACTATCCCTCTCTCAGCTGAAACATTAGTAGAACTACTATCCCTCTCTCAGCTGAAACATTAGTAGAACTACTATCCCTCTCTCAGCTGAAACGTTAGTAGAACTACTATCCCTCTCTCAGCTGAAACATTAGTAGAACTACTATCCCTCTCTCAGCTGAAACATTAGTAGAACTACTATCCCTCTCTCAGCTGAAACGTTAGTAGAACTACTATCCCTCTCTCAGCTGAAACGTTAGTAGAACTACTATCCCTCTCTCAGCTGAAACGTTAGTAGAACTACTATCCCTCTCTTAGCTGAAACGTTAGTAGAACTACTATCCCTCTCTCAGCTGAAACATTAGTAGAACTACTATCCCTCTCTTAGCTGAAACATTAGTAGAACTACTATCCCTCTCTCAGCTGAAACATTAGTAGAACTACTATCCCTCTCTTAGCTGAAACATTAGTAGAACTACTATCCCTCTCTCAGCTGAAACATTAGTAGAACTACTATCCCTCTCTCAGCTGAAACATTAGTAGAACTACTATCCCTCTCTCAGCTGAAACGTTAGTAGAACTACTATCCCTCTCTCAGCTGAAACATTAGTAGAACTACTATCCCTCTCTCAGCTGAAACATTAGTAGAACTACTATCCCTCTCTTAGCTGAAACGTTAGTAGAACTACTATCCCTCTCTCAGCTGAAACGTTAGTAGAACTACTATCCCTCTCTCAGCTGAAATATTAGTAGAACTACTATCCCTCTCTCAGCTGAAACGTTAGTAGAACTACTATCCCTCTCTCAGCTGAAACATTAGTAGAACTACTATCCCTCTCTCAGCTGAAACGTTAGTAGAACTACTATCCCTCTCTCAGCTGAAACATTAGTAGAACTACTATCCCTCTCTCAGCTGAAACATTAGTAGAACTACTATCCCTCTCTCAGCTGAAACGTTAGTGGGCCTACTATCCCTCTCTCAGCTGAAACATCAGTAGGCATACTATCCCTCTCTCAACTGAAACATCAGTAGGCATACTATCCCTCTCTCAGCTGAAAGACAATTAATTAAAAATAGATATAGATATGTTGTTTTACCTCCATTATTAATAACCAAGGCTTTTAGTCTTTGGTCCATTTCTCAGTGGCCAGGGTTGTCCTTCAAAAAACGTTTTGCCTTTTCGGGAGTGTCGTAGGGCTCCTTGGTGAAGAATCCTGAACTCATTTGGGTTTTTGAATCCCCTGAAGATGCGTCGGTCAATGGAGTGTTTCTCCTCGTCAAATTATCTGCGCTTTCGGCGTATTCCAGCTGACAGGTCCTGGTGAGTTTGGCATTTCCCACTGTAATGGTGTTGATTTTCGCCTCCTGTAAGACTCGTTCCTTGTCTGTAAATCTCAGGAAACCTATGGTGATTGGGCGCGGTGGTTGTCTGGCTGCTGGTGGGGGCCTCAGTGCTCGATGAGCTCTCTCGAGTTCTATGGGTCTGTCGGTGGTGTCGCGGTCGGGTGTCTGGGGTCGGTCTTCCTACATCAGTCTGTCTGCCCCTCTAGAGCAGGCATCCTGCACTCAGAGAGAAGCCCGAGCTCCTCTCACAGCAACTTCCAGGGTTGCTAGGAGACGATAGCGAACCGCCTAGTTTATAGACATGATATCAAGTCTCTTATTATCTCTTATTCCTTTGAGTAACTCTTTATTCCTTGCGCCAGTGCTAAGTCATTTCCTGGTTAGTTATTTCCCAGTTCCAAACTAGTATAGTGAGCCTGCTAACTGCCAGCCAAGTCCGTAGACTCAGAGTTCCTATTGTCCGCCTTCAATTAGTCCTTTCCCAGAGAGAGTCCTGATTGGCCGGTGTAGGGTAACTTAGATTATCCGCTTTAGTAATAGTTAGTTATATTTTAATATATTTAAAAGATAAGTGCTATCGAGCGCTGGGTGGAATTAGTCTTATGTTTATTGAGTAAATTAGGTTCAATGACATCACCCCCCCAGCTGTCTACTCATTAATAGAGTAGAGTAAATAGAGTTTATAGTTTAAATAACCTTCTATCCAACTGTATTTCTTAATTATCCGAGGATCCTGGGATCCTGTCTAGCCTGTGAATCACCAATAGTCCTATTTGTCTGCCTTTCATATGACATTGTTGTAAGTGCCTGACTCTAGAAGGAGTGGGATGGCCACAGTCAGGTCCTGACATACACAGGGTTGGTGTTGGGTTTTGGGTGATCCCCAATGCTGTCTTGATCCCTCAGCTGTCTTGAGTTGTCTCTAATTGGGGATTCTATTTATGTTCACATTTCGTCCACCTGCATCGTAGATCATTGCTTGTCTGTGTAGTACGTTGTCTGTGTAGTACGTTGTCTGTGTAGTGTGTTGTCTGTGTAGTGTGTTGTCTGTGTAGTGTGTTGTCTGTGTAGTGCGTTGTCTGTGTAGTGCGTTGTCTGTGTAGTACGTTGTCTGTGTAGTGTGTTGTCTGTGTAGTGTGTTGTCTGTGTAGTGCGTTGTCTGTGTAGTGCGTTGTCTGTGTAGTACGTTGTCTGTGTAGTGTGTTGTCTGTGTAGTGTGTTGTCTGTGTAGTGCGTTGTCTGTGTAGTGCGTTGTCTGTGTAGTACGTTGTCTGTGTAGTGCGTTGTCTGTGTAGTGCGTTGTCTGTGTAGTGCGTTGTCTGTGTAGTGCGTTGTCTGTGTAGTGCGTTGTCTGTGTAGGGTGTTGTCTGTGTAGTGTCTAGACACCAGCTCACGGTTCTGATTAATACCTTTGTTGTGTTGTATTCTGAGGTAAATAAACTGTTTTCACGGACCTCATGTTCTGCTCCTCGTTCCTTCAGTGTAACAGCTATGCCTGATTCCCCATTAGATCACAGATAAAATACTTGACTTTGCTGTTCAAGTCCTATATTGGTTTAAACTGTCAATATTACTCTAGGGCCCCAGTGATTGGTTCTCTTTCCTTGTGAGCCTCTCCAATCCAAAGACAGGTTCATCACTTCAACAAGACAGTCCCAGGTTTAACAAGGTCACCACAAGTTGTAACATTTTACAATTAAGTTTTAATAAAACAATTCAGTTTACAAAATTAAATCAATACTCACAATCCTACTTGTTGGTCTCTGGCAGTCAGATGTTCACAAGTGTACAAAGTAAAATAAAAATATTCTCCAAAGTATCTATGTAACAAGCCTGTTATACAGTATACTATCAGTTGTCTTCCAAGTTCTTCTCCCGTGTGTCTACTCTCGTGTCTGGTCTCAGACCAGCCCTTTATATAAAAGATGATTGTGTCTCCACTCCAACTCAGATCCCGCCCCTAGTGGTAAGAGTAGGACACAACACTATCTGCTTCAGATGCAGCCCTCATCATGTATTCATCTACTTATCTGCACCTGGAGCAAAATCCCACCTCTCATCTTTGTGAGTCACACCGCACCCTTCTGGAAACACACACACACACACACACACGACCATATTTAGACTTCTTGTTCCCCCTCCTGTGTACACCAGGCCTAAAGCCAGCTAGACAAGCCCCGTTTCCTACCAGTAGGGGTTCACTGTTCTAACCTGTACTATTCCCCTGAAATGTACACTAGACATGTGATCCTCCTACTTGGGAACTACATATATATTGGGAAGGTTTTGTTAGGATCAGAAGGTGTCTATTCCATGTCTCAGTCTATGCTTCCCTCCGGGTCAGTGTGCACTTCACCCTCATCATACTCCCAGTCCTCAACATCACTGGCCTCGTACTCCCAGTCCTCTACATCACTGGCCTCATACTCCCAGTCCTCTACATCACTGGCCTCATACTCCCAGTCCTCTACATCACTGGCCTCATACTCCCAGTCCTCAACATCACTGGCCTCATACTCCCAGTCCTCAACATCACTGGCCTCGTACTCCCAGTCCTCTACATCACTGGCCTCATACTCCCAGTCCTCTACATCACTGGCCTCATACTCCCAGTCCTCTACATCACTGGCCTCATACTCCCAGTCCTCAACATCACTGGCCTCGTGCTCCCAGTCCTCTACATCACTGGGCTCGTACTCCCAGTCCTCTACATCACTGGCCTCATACTCCCAGTCCTCTACATCACTGGCCTCGTACTCCCAGTCCTCTACATCACTGGCCTCATACTCCCAGTCCTCTACATCACTGGCCTCATACTCCCAGTCCTCTACATCACTGGCCTCATACTCCCAGTCCTCTACATCACTGGCCTCATACTCCCAGTCCTCTACATCACTGGCCTCATACTCCCAGTCCTCTACATCACTGGCCTCATACTCCCAGTCCTCTACATCACTGGCCTCATACTCCCAGTCCTCTACATCACTGGCCTCATACTCCCAGTCCTCTACATCACTGGCCTCATACTCCCAGTCCTCAGAGGGTTCCAACCCATTAATAAACCTCATCCCTCTCAGATCCTCCTCCTATTTCTAGAAGGTTTCCTAGGCTCGTCAGCTCTTCAGGGGTCAGGGGTCAGGGGTGGAGCCACACTAATAAAACAGCCTATATTCCAGGTCCTCTGTTTTCTCTTTCAGATGCTCTATTTTCTTTTTGGATTGTTTCCATGGATAGGATTCATCCAGGCGCCGCATTGATGGTTATCTGGTGTTGATGTTGGTTGTCACCTTGTCTATCTATCTATCTAAATTCCAGCGATGTGAGAGAAAGTCATGCCGTTCATTTGTTCTTTAAAAAAAAGTGTTGTATTTGTTCAAACAAATCCTCAGTTTACTAAGAACAGGGAGCAAACTGATTGGACGGCTGTTAGAGCCAGCAAAGGGTGCTTTACTATTTTGAGGCAGTTGAATGACTTTAGCTTCCTTCCACACCTGTGGAAACACTCCTGTAGGCTTTGGTTAAAGACATGGAAAATAGGGCTGGCAATACAGTCTGCTACCATCCTCAATAGTTACCCATCTAGGTTAACTGTACCTGGTGGCTTATCATTGATGAATAACAGCTGTTTTCCACCTCTACCTCACAATCAAGATTAAAATCAAAACAGCAATCCTTCTCTTTCATTATTAGATGTTCAATACACAAATATGATGGTTCACTGTTCAATGTTGTAGTTCCACTTTACTGGTGAAATAGTCATTGAAATGATTGGCTAATATCAAAATGATCCATCATCTTCAATGAGCGATGTAGATGAATTGGGTTATCTGACGATAATATAATTGAAGGAGCTCCAAAGTATACTCTCTAGTTGGTTGAGTGATAACCTGGGTCATGTTACAGCCATTAGTCACTGATCCAACACTATATCTATACACTGTTATTACTGTTCACCTGTTAATGTTCACCTGTTATTACTATTCACCTGTTAATGTTCACCTGTTAATGTTCACCTGTTAATGTTCACCTGTTATTACTATTCACCTGTTAATGTTCACCTGTTACTGTTTACCTGTTATTACTATTCACCTGTTAATGTTCACCTGTTACTGTTCACCTGTTATTACTATTCACCTGTTACTGTTTACCTGTTATTACTATTCACCTGTTACTGTTTACCTGTTATTACTATTCACCTGTTAATGTTCACCTGTTATTACTATTCACCTGTTAATGTTCACCTGTTATTACTATTCACCTGTTATTGTTTACCTGTTATTACTGTTCACCTGTTATTGTTTACCTGTTATTACTGTTCACCTGTTAATGTTCACCAGTTAATGTTCACCTGTTATTACTATTCACCTGTTATTGTTTACCTGTTATTACTATTCACCTGTTATTGTTTACCTGTTATTACTGTTCACCTGTTATTGTTTACCTGTTATTACTGTTCACCTGTTATTGTTTACCTGTTATTACTGTTCACCTGTTAATGTTCACCTGTTATTACTGTTCACCTGTTATTACTATTCACCTATTAATGTCCACCTGTTATTACTATTCACCTGTTATTGTTTACCTGTTATTACTGTTCACCTGTTATTGTTTACCTGTTATTACTGTTCACCTGTTAATGTTCACCAGTTAATGTTCACCTGTTATTACTATTCACCTGTTATTGTTTACCTGTTATTACTGTTCACCTGTTATTGTTTACCTGTTATTACTGTTCACCTGTTAATGTTCACCAGTTAATGTTCACCTGTTATTACTATTCACCTGTTATTGTTTACCTGTTATTACTGTTCACCTGTTAATGTTCACCTGTTATTACTGTTCACCTGTTATTGTTTACCTGTTATTACTGTTCACCTGTTAATGTTCACCTGTTATTACTATTCACATGTTAATATTCACCTGTTATTACTATTCACCTGTTATTACTGGTCACCTGTTATTATTGTTCACCTGTTATTAGTTTCATAACAGTCATGGATCGGCTGAGCTGAAGGAGATTGAGAAATTTGACCAGAACTACAGACATTGTTGGCTGAGGGAGAAGAAGGCGTGAAGAGGGACAACAGTGTGAGTGAATATGAGCAGTGAGCAGTGAGCAGTGAGCAGTGTATGGTACGAGTTCTGGCTAGAGAAGGAGGGAGAATGGGATTTAGAAAAACTGTAATAACATTAATAACAGGTAAACACCTGTTATTAATGTTATTACAGTTTTTCTAAATCCCATTCTCCCTCCTTCTCTAGCTAGAACTCGTACCATACACTGCTCACTGCTCACTGCTCATATTCACTCACACTGTTGTCCCTCTTCACGCCTTCTTCTCCCTCAGCCAACAATGTCTGTAGTTCTGGTCAAATTTCTCAATCTCCTTCAGCTCAGCCGATCCATAACTGTTATGAAACTAACTTTCTAAGTAAGTAACCGCCGCGCCATCACCCTGCAGAGAAAGATTATCACCCTGCAGAGAAAGATTATCACCCTGCAGAGAAAGATTATCACCCTGCAGAGAAAGATTATCACCCTGCAGAGAAAGATTATCACCCTGCAGAGAAAGATTATCACCCTGCAGAGAAAGATTATCACCCTGCAGAGAAAGATTATCATCCTGCAAGGAATTAAAGACAGCATCTAATAATCTAAAACACTATTATTATTAAAGATGGACAACCATTTCTTGTCATTATATGCCTCACAAACCTTGTTGTTTATCTGTTATATTACTAAACCTCCCAAGACATTTCCTCTCAGATAATGTTGATTATGTACTGTTTATCTGTTATGTTACTCTACCTACCAGATAATGTTGATTATGTACTGTTTATCTGTTATGTTACTCTACCTACCAGATAATGTTGATTATGTACTGTTTATCTGTTATGTTACTCTACCTACCAGATAATGTTGATTATGTACTGTTTATCTGTTATGTTACTCTACCTACCAGATAATGTTGATTATGTACTGTTTATCTGTTATGTTACTCTACCTCTCAATACATTTCCTCTCAGATACCATTGTCAAATGCAATATGAATCTGAATGGTTAGAACTACTGTAGATAGTGAATGAATGGTTAGAACTACTGTAGATAGTGAATGAATGGTTAGAACTACTGTAGATAGTGAATGAATGGTTAGAACTACTGTAGATAGTGAATGAATGGTTAGAACTACTGTAGATAGTGAATGAATGGTTAGAACTAAGGTGCATTACCAGCACCAACTGGACTGGATTGTGAACATGAATGGACCTCAGTTTTTCTTTCAAAAACCAATGAGGAGACTGGAGAGGCAGGACTTGCAGTGCGTAACGTGTCAAAAATAGAACCAAGTTTACCTTAACCAAGTTGTGTTTTAGCGCCTGGCTATGCAGATGCTCGTTGACGTGCTCGAGCAGTTTGGATGAAATTATTGATTAACATGTATGTGTACATTTATTTAGAATTTATTGTGTGGTCAGCATGTACAGTCCACTTAAGACACAATATTCCCATTTCACAAATACATAAAGAAAAATATCAAATCTTGAACATTTGAGTCATACAACGTAAGGACAGTTTCCAAGAGAGTCTTTACTAACTCTGTTTTGTAGAGGAACCAGGACATGGGCCTTGGAAAACAAGCAGTAATAGTTAAAAGAGCAACATGGACCAGTGGGTTTGAGTGGGCCCTATATCTGTCCTTACACTCTTAGGAAAAACAGTTCCAAAAGGGTTATTTGGCTGTCCCCATAGGAGAACCCTTTGAATAACCATTTTTAGTTCCAGGTAGAACATTTTTGGGTTCCATGTAGAACCATCTCTGGAAAGGGTTCTAGACAGCACCATCACCACCAGGTGAAAGATATGATCCCTTATTGGTGTCACTTGTTAAATCCACTTCAATCAGTGTAGATGAAGGGCAGGAGACAGGTTAAATAATCGTTTTTAAGCCTTGAGATCATTGAGACATGGAGAGCTTTCGACATCTTGTAGAGTTCATGCCCCGAAAAAATGGAGGCTGTTCTGAGGGCAAAAGGGGGGGGGGTTATCTCAACAGTAGGAAGGTGTTCTTGATTGTTTGTACACTCAGTGTAGATGAAACATGTAGACGCAGTTAGTCACTTATGAGGACAACAGCAGAATGAGGAAGTTGGTTATTTAAGACAATTGGATTACCCTATACCCCAACCTGTACCCTAACCTGTCAACTGTAACCCTAACCTGTCAACTGTAAACCCTAACTTGTCAACTGTAAACCTAACCTGTCAACTGTAAACCTAACCTGTCAACTGTAAACCTTAACCTGTCAACTGTAACCCTAACCTGTCAACTGTAACCCTAACCTGTCAACTGTAAACACTAACCTGTCAACTGTAAACCTTAACCTGTCAACTGTAACCTTAACCTGTCAACTGTAAACCTGTCAACTGTAAACCTAACCTGTACCCTAACCTATACCCTAACCTGTACCTTAACCTGTCCACTGTAACCTTAACCTGCACCCTGACCTTAACCTGTCCACTGTAACCCTAACCTGTACCCTGACCTTAACCTGTCCACTGTAACCCTAACCTGTACCCTGACCTTAACCTGTCCACTGTAACCCTAACCTGTACCCTGACCTTAACCTGTCCACTGTAACCCTAACCTGTACCCTGACCTTAACCTGTCCACTGTAACCCTAACCTGTACCCTGACCTTAACCTGTCCACTGTAACCCTAACCTGTACCCTGACCTTAACCTGTCCACTGTAACCCTAACCTGTACCCTGACCTTAACCTGTCCACTGTAACCCTAACCTGTACCCTAACCTGTCCACTGTACATTAATACAATCTAGATACCTTTACAGAAGGCAGGGATTCAAATAACATTGCTGTTGGCACTAAAATCACTCCATAGGAAACACTATCAATACATTTCATCTATTGCCCCAGAAAATGCGTTTTTAGAATGCTGTGCAACATATTAAATACATTGTATGGACAGCAGTTTTTGAAGTAGTCTCTGTGGCTGTTTTCGGACCAATCATGTGTGCTACAGACACACATTCAACAAATCAGAAAAGACAGGCAGGTTTCAGAAAGTGCTGCTTCTCTTCCTGGTTCTGGGTCTTTTCTTCATGATCGTCTCCGTCTCCTGGTCGCTCTCACAGTCCCTCTGGAAGAATGATGAAACAACAGACCTTAACCCGAGGTGCAAACCTTAACCTGAGCTGCAAACCTTAACCCGAGCTGCAAACCTTAACCCAAGCTGCAAACCTTAACCCAAGCTGCAAACCTTAACCCAAGCTGCAAACCTTAACCCAAGCTGCAAACCTTAACCCAAGCCAGAAACAACTGTTGTACACCACCCTTACCACTCAACAACATGCCTCAAATTGCAGCATATAGTTCCTTTAGCATTCAGAGAATGCAGTCACTCTGTCTGTCACAGGTTCGTCACAGTGTCACACTTCTGTTCCCAAAACAACTGAATGTACAGTGTGAGACCATCAAGTTATTTTACTTTGAGAACTCTCAGAATAACATGTCTGTGGAAAACAGAAGAATGGTGCGGCAGGTAGCAGAGTGGTCAGTGCGTTGGGACTACTACTGTGTCCTTGAACAAGGCAATTGACCCTAATTTGCTCCAGGGGTCTTCACCATGATAGTACCCAGGCAGCACTGTCCTGTTACTGCTAACAACACTGTACTGAAATAGCATCGTGCTGCCATGACCTACTGTAAAACTGATCTAATTAGACTACTACTGTAGAACTGATCTAATTAGACTACTACTGTAGAACTGATCTAATTAGACTACTACTGTAGAACTGATCTAGTTAGACTACTACTGTAGAACTGATCTAATTAGACTACTACTGTAGAACTGATCTAATTAGACTACTACTGTAGAACTGATCTAATTAGACTACTACTGTAGAACTGATCTAATTAGACTACTACTGTAGAACTGATCTAATTAGACTACTACTGTAGAACTGATCTAATTAGACTACTACTGTAGAACTGATCTAATTAGACTACTACTGTAGAACTGATCTAATTAGACTACTACTGTAGAACTGATCTAATTAGACTACTACTGTAGAACTGATCTAATTAGACTACTACTGTAGAACTGATCTAGTTAGACTACTACTGCAGAACTGATCTAATTAGACTACTACTGCAGAACTGATCTAGTTAGACTACTACTGTAGAACTGATCTAATTAGACTACTACTGTAGAACTGATCTAGTTAGACTACTACTGTAGAACTGATCTAGTTAGACTACTACTGTAGAACCGATCTAATTAGACTACTACTGTAGAACTGATCTAATTAGACTACTACTGCAGAACTGATCTAATTAGACTACTACTGCAGAACTGATCTAATTAGACTACTACTGTAGAACTGATCTAATTAGACTACTACTGCAGAACTGATCTAATTAGACTACTACTGTAGAACTGATCTAATTAGACTACTACTGTAGAACTGATCTAGTAAGCCCATAGAGCTGCTGTTACCAGCGACAATGTCAACCACCCTCTGCATACCATGGTTATGATGCAGAGGAGCACCTTCAGTCACAGACTGATCCCACCACGGTGTGCCAGAAAGCGCTACAGGAGGTCCTTCCTGCCGGCGGCTATTAGACTATTTAATGCCTCACCTGGGTGCCGTATCACGTGCAATATTGCTAGTAATTCTTGGACTGAACTTACGTAGTAATTCACTGCATATTGGTATCCTGTCAGTTTTTTCATTGCATATAGTATATCGAATGTGCAATATGTGAATTTATCTGTAATTAAACCATGCGCACTAAGGACTGTATTTTAAGGGAATTACTATTTTTACCCCAATTATATCATACACACATTTAGCTATTTAAGTATCTCTTCCTGCCATCGACCTGTATAGTTAACCATGCACATCTTTTTTATTTATATCAACTTGCAATAATTGTATCATTTTTCCACCTAACACTCTATAACAATGTATAGTGTACATATTCTGCCATTCACCCATACTATGCAATGCCTTTTAGCTTTTTGCACTCCAGACTTCTTGTATTTCTATACTTTTTCATTCTGCCGCACTATGTATTATGTATCGTGTATCTGACTTTGTGTATTTCGTTCTGGCAATTTGCACCTGTCCTGTGTTTTTGTTGTAGCTGCTTGACAAAGAAATTTCCTCTCGGGGATCAATAAAGTACGTACCTACCTACCTACCTACCTACCTACCTACCTACCTACCTACCTACCTACCTACCTACCTACCTACCTACCTACCTACCTACCTACCTACCTACCTACCTACCTACCTACCTACCTACCTACCTACCTACCTACCTACCTACCTACCTACCTACCTACCTACCTACCTACCTACCTACCTACCTACCTACCTAACCCTAGGTAGCTAATGTAGCACTGATCTATTTAGCCCATAGATCTGCTGGTACCAGTGATAGACTCTGGATAAGAAAGTCTGATGAATGACTGGAGAAATGTAGACTACATCAGTGGAGGCTGGTGAGGGGAGGACGGCTCATAATAATGTCTGGAACAGGTGTCTGATGTATTTGATACCATTCCACCTATCCCGCTCCAGCCATTACCATGAGCCCGTCCTCCCCAATTAAGGTGCCACCAACCTCCTGTGGACTACAGTGTGAGCTCCTACTGTACATACCTCGTCCTGGGCTGCCAGCTTGGGATGACCTTTCTTCATCATACGAGTTAAATGGTTACAGAGAGCCACAATTCTGAAGGAAAGCTGTAGAGGAGAGTTCAGAGTGATAAGAGACTCCATCATCTACACACCAAACCAGGCCCTGAGGCAGAGCAACAACGTCCTTACATTTATTCCCCAAAGGTTCTTTCGATATACTCTGATTTGGCTGTAAGGTCTGTCTATTTCACCTTCCACCTGCGTCGGGCGTATTGTCTCCTCAAGTTATCCAGGTTGACTACAGACTGTCTCCTGACCAGGGCCTGTTTGGGGTCCAACGGCTGCAGGGGAGATCACAAACACACACATGGTTAAAGACAGGGATCTATACCTATGTAATCTATGGTAAGAGACAGTGTTGTGTTCGAGACCACCTAATAAAGGGGACCAAGTGTTCCAATACTCATTCTAACCGCACTAACCATACTATTTGTGACGTAAATTGAGTATGTAGTACGCTTATTGGTCCTAGTATGGATATAGTTAGTATGCCAAAAGTTCCCGGATGTCGTACTACATTCGCCAAAATATACACGAATTGTACACTTTTTCCGTACTTGTAAGGCCCATTATGCAGTTCTTCAGAAAATGGGAGTGGCTTCACAACGTTTTCAGATTTGAAGAAAATGGTGGAAAAATGGCAGAAAATAGTCCAATAAGAGAGGATACAAATTCATTGCTCTAACTAATTATGACAAATATTAAGAAAATGTTGAGCAATGTAATAAAGTCATGACTTTTCAAATAAGTTACGCTACACGTTATGTTGGCTGACAATGTTGGTTACGCTATCCTTACAAATCACATAGCATACCATTACAGCAGGTACTACCGGTATTTTTTTTAATTTTTTTTTTATTTCACCTTTATTTAACCAGGTAGGTCAGTTGAGAACAAGTTCTCATTTGCAACTGTGACCTGGCCAAGACAAAGCAAAGCAGTGCGACAAAAGACAACACAGAGTTACACAGTAAAACAAACAGTCAAAAACACAATAGAAAAATCTATATACAGAGTGCAAAATGTAGTGCAAAAATGCAGTAAGGTTAGGGGGTAGGACAATAAATAGACTATAGTGGTGAAATAAATTACAGAATTATCATCATTAACACAGGAATGAAGGATGTGCAAATTATGATGTGCAAATAGAGGTACTGGAGTGCAAGATTAGTGAAAATAAACAAAAAATAAATATGGGGATGAGGTAGTAGTGTGGGCTATTTACAGAAGGGCTATATACAGGTGCAGTGATCGATAAGCAGCTTTGATAACTGATGCTTAAAGTTATTGAGGGAGATAGGAACCTCTAGCTTCAATGATTTTTGCAATTCGTTCCAGTCATTGGCAGCAGCGAACTGGAAGGAATGGCGGCCAAAGGAGGTGTTGGCTTTGGGGGTGACCAGTGAAATATACCTGCTGGAGCGCATGCTACGGGTGGGTGTTGCTATAGTGACCAGTGAGCTGAGATAGGGCGGGGATTTACCTAATAAAGACTTATAGATGACCTGGAACCAGTGGGTTTGGCGACGAATATATAATGAAGGCCAGCCAACGAGAGCATACAGGTCGCAGTGGTGGGTAGTGTATGGGGCTTTGGTGACAAAACGGATGGCACTGTGATAGACTACATCCAATTTGCTGAGTAGAGTGTTGGAGGCTAGTTTGTAAATGACATCACCAAAATCAAGGATCGGTAGGATAGTCAGTTTTACAAGGGCATGTTTGGCAGCATGAGTGAAGGAGGCTTTGTTGCGGAATAGAAAGCCAATTCTGGATTTAATTTTGGATTGGAGATGGTTGATGTGAGTCTGGAAGTTGAGTTTATAGTCTAACCAGATGCCTAGGTATTTGTAGGTGTCCACGTATTCTAATTCGGACCCGTCGAGAGTAGTGATGATAGTCCGGTGGGCGGGTGCTGGCAGCGTACGATAGAAAAGCATGCACTTAGTTTTACTAGCGTTTAAGAGCAGTTGGAGGCCACGGAAGGAGTGTTGTATGGCATTGAAGCTTGATTGAAGGTTAGTAAACACAGTATCCAAAGAGGGGCCAGATGTATACAGAATGGTGTCGTCTGCGTAGAGATGGATCAGAGAGTCACCAGCAGCGAGAGCGACATCGTTGATGTATATAGAGAAAAGGGTTGGCCCAAGAATTGAACCCTGTGGCACCCCCATAGAGACTGCCAGAGGATCGGACAATAGTCCCTCCGATTTGACACACTGAACTCTATCTGAGAAGTAGTTGGAGAACCAGGCAAGGCAGTCACTTGAGAAACCAAGGCTGTTGAGTCTGCCAATAAGAATGCGGTGATTGACAGAGTCGAAAGCCTTGGCCAGGTCGATGAAAACGGCTGCACAGTACTGTCTTTTATCGATGGTGGTTATGATATCGTTCAGTACCTTGAGCGTAGCTGAGGTGCACCCATGACCAGCTCGGAAACCAGATTGCATAACAGAGAAGGTACGGTGGGATTCGAAGTGGTCAGTTATCTGTTTGTTAACTTGGCTTTCGAAAACTTTAGAAAGGCAGGGCAGGATGGATATTGGTCTTTAACAGTTTGGGTCTAGAGTGTCTCCCCCTTTGAAGAGGGGGATGACCGCCCAGCTTTCCAATCTCTAGGGATCTCAGACGATACGAAAGAGAGGTTGAACAGGCTAGTGATAGGTGTTGCAACAATTTTGGCTGATAATTTCAAATGTTAGCTAGCTACCTCGTTAGTTGGCTACTAATACATCGAACTCGCCAGTATATTAACTATATGCTATCTAACTAACTACCTAACGTTTAATGACTTGATTATCCATGTCATTCTTAGTTAAGTGGTATAGTCGTTGTGTGTTCTCAATGGACATAAATACAATCTGGGAGAGTGCAGAATAACTGATGAACTTACAAACGCTCAACACCTGTTTAATATGACCGATGTCACTAAACGTAGGCAAAAAATGTGATTAAATTGTTACCAGCAGCACAGTTACCGTCACCAACGCTCTGGATAAGATGAAAACAGCCTAACCATCTCTGTTAGGGCAGTAAAATGGTCACAGTGAGGTGTTCTCATTTATGTCTGGAAGTAGCTAGCCAGTTAAACATTTAGACAGTTAGCCAGTTAAACAGTTAGCCAGTTAAACAGTTAGCCAGTTAGACAGTTAAACAGTTAGCCAGTTAAACAATTAGCCAGTTAAACAGTTAGCCAGTTAGAAAGTTAGCCAGTTAAACAGTTAGCCAGTTAAACAGTTAGCCAGTTAGCCAGTTAAACAGTTAAACAGTTAGCCAGTTAAACAGTTAGCCAGTTAAACAGTTAGCCAGTTAAACAGTTAGCCAGTTAAACAGTTAAACAGTTAGCCAGTTAAACAGTTAGACAGTTAGCCAGTTAGCCAGTTAAACAGTTAGCCAGTTAAACAGTTAGCCAGTTAGCCAGTTAAACAGTTAGCCAGTTAAACAGTTAGACAGTTAGACAGTTAGACAGTTAAACAGTTAGCCAGTTAAACAGTTAAACAGTTAGCCAGTTAGAAAGTTAGCCAGTTAAACAGTTAGCCAGTTAAACAGTTAAACAGTTAAACAGTTAGCCAGTTAGCCAGTTAGAAAGTTAGCCAGTTAAACAGTTAGCCAGTTAAACAGTTAAACAGTTAAACAGTTAGCCAGTTAGCCAGTTAGAAAGTTAGCCAGTTAAACAGTTAGCCAGTTAAACAGTTAGCCAGTTAAACAGTTAGCCAGTTAGCCAGTTAAACAGTTAGCCAGTTAAACAGTTAGCCAGTTAAACAGTTAGCCAGTTAGACAGTTAAACAGTTAGCCAGTTAAACAGTTAGCCAGTTAAACAGTTAGCCAGTTAGCCAGTTAGAAAGTTAGCCAGTTAAACAGTTAGCCAGTTAAACAGTTAGCCAGTTAAACAGTTAGCCAGTTAGACAGTTAAACAGTTAGCCAGTTAAACAGTTAGCCAGTTAAACAGTTAGCCAGTTAGAAAGTTAGCCAGTTAAACAGTTAGCCAGTTAAACAGTTAGCCAGTTAGCCAGTTAAACAGTTAAACAGTTAGCCAGTTAGCCAGTTAAACAGTTAGCCAGTTAAACAGTTAGCCAGTTAGCCAGTTAAACAGTTAGCCAGTTAAACAGTTAGCCAGTTACCCAGTTAGACAGTTAGCCAGTTAAACAGTTAGACAGTTAGACAGTTAGACAGTTAGACAGTTAGCCAGTTAAACAGTTAGACAGTTAGACAGTTAGCCAGTTAAACAGTTAGCCAGTTAGACAGTTAGACAGTTAGCCAGTTAGACAGTTAGCCAGTTAAACAGTTAGACAGTTAAACAGTTAGCCAGTTAAACAGTTAGCCAGTTAGACAGTTAGACAGTTAGACAGTTAGCCAGTTAAACAGTTAGCCAGTTAGACAGTTAGACAGTTAGACAGTTAGCCAGTTAAACAGTTAGCCAGTTAGACAGTTAGACAGTTAGCCAGTTAGACAGTTAGCCAGTTAAACAGTTAGCCAGTTAAACAGTTAGACAGTTAAACAGTTAGCCAGTTAAACAGTTAGCCAGTTAAACAGTTAGCCAGTTAAACAGTTAGCCGTTGTGATGGTCAGAATGCTCGGATCAACCCTACTCCTCGGCCAGTGTGTTTTCTGTTCGCTCGAAAGGGGAAACTCTCAGAATTTACAAATGGACAATCTGACAATCTATCTGAATTTTTATGAACACAAAAATGTCTATCTAGTCATTTGTTATGCTAACAAGCTTGCAAGAGGTTGCATAGCAACAGAATCAACTTCCGGTAGACATTTCCGGTTAAAGTGCTATTTCATTTCCACACGGTAAACTGGTTAGTTCTACTACAAACTGCAATATAACATGATAGTAAAACCATGTCATTACCTGTATCCAGGGATGATTCAGAGCACCTTGGATTGTCAACCGTTTTCTGAAACAACAGTAAAGGTTTGTTAGCTTAGCGAGGGCACACACACACACACACACACACACACACATAAAGAAGTGTTGTTGCTCTATGAAAACAGATGGGAGGGAAGTGAACAAGTCCCATCCTGCCTCAACACTGACAACCATGTACTGTAGGTTCCTTCCCAGCTGGATGTTGTCTATCTGTCCCTCAAGGAAACAAGTCCATTGACTAATCAGCTATCAGAGAAATATTAATACTGGAGGGTAGTTAATTAACACACACTAGCGCTAAGCCATTAGTGCGTTTTGAGGTCCTATCGGTTTAATTATTAAAACATTTAAAAACTGATTTCGGTTTCGATTATTTTTTAAATCATTAAATGCTGTAACAACACAGATGGTAGTGACTGTTCATTACTGCTGATCACTTATTAACCATCAGTTGTTCATGATGGTGGTGACTGTTCATTACTGCTGATCACTTATTAACCATCAGTTATTCATGATGGTAGTGACTGTTCATTACTGCTGATCACTTATTAACCATCAGTTATTCATGATGGTAGTGACTGTTCATTACTGCTGATCACTTATTAAACATCAGTTATTCATGATGGTAGTGACTGTTCATTACTGCTGATCACTTATTAACCATCAGTTATTCATGATGGTAGTGACTGTTCATTACTGCTGATCACTTATTAACCATCAGTTATTCATGATGGTAGTGACTGTTCATTACTGCTGATCACTTATTAACCATCAGTTATTCATGATGGTAGTGACTGTTCATTACTGCTGATCACTTATTAACCATCAGTTATTCATGATGGTAGTGACTGTTCATTACTGCTGATCACTTATTAACCATCAGTTATTCATGATGGTAGTGACTGTTCATTACTGCTGATCACTTATTAACCATCAGTTATTCATGATGGTAGTGACTGTTCATTACTGCTGATCACTTATTAACCATCAGTTATTCATGATGGTAGGGACTGTTCATTACTGCTGATCACTTATTAACCATCAGTTATTCATGATGGTAGTGACTGTTCATTACTGCTGGTCACTTATTAACCATCAGTTAATTGCACATTGCTCTGTCTCGTCTATCAGTCCCACACTAACCTAATGTAGCAGGTCTATAGAAACATAGAGACCAGGCAAGGAGGACTCTGGGTAATGTGATTGTAGTTCAATACCACGTTTTCTGCACTAACCTATTACATCACACTAACTACTACATCACAGTTTGGGATTGATCTGATTTGATCTGATTCATCTTTAGAGAAACTAGCAATGAAAAACCCTGAAGAAAATGGAATTCAAATACAGAAGTCGGTTAATTAGCTGAAAAAGAACCATCATTTTGATGAATCGTTCAGCACTGATACACACACACACACACACACACACACACACACACACACACACACACACACACACACACACACACACACACACACACACACACACACACACACACACACACAGACACACACACACAGACACACACAGATACAGACACACACACAGACACACACACAGACACACACACAGACACAGACAGATACAGACACACATACAGACACACACAGACACACACACAGACAGACAGATACAGACACACAGACACACAGACACCGACACAGACACAGGCACAGACAGATACAGACACACAGACAGACACAGACACAGACAGATACAGACACACAGACACACAGACAGACAGACACAAATAGACAGACACACAGACAGACAGACACACAGATACAGACACAGGCACAGGCACACACACACAGGCACAGACACAGGCACAGACACGCACGCACAGATAGACACAGGCACAGACACACACAGACACACACACAGAAACACAGACACAGAAACACAGACACAGAAACACACACACACAGACGACACAGACACAGACGACACACACACAGACGACACAGACACAGACGACACACACAGACGACACACACAGACGACACACACACAGACGACACACACAGACACAGAAACAGACGACACACACAGACGACACAGACACAGACGACACACACAGACAACACACACAGACACAGAAACACACACACACAGACGACACAGACACAGACATACACACAGACGACACACAGACACAGACGACACACACACACACACACAGACACAGAAACACACACACACAGACGACACAGACACACACACAGACGACACAGACACACACAGAAACACAAAAACACAGACACAGAAACACACACACAGACGACACACACACAGACACACACACACACACACACAGACACAGAAACATACACACACAGACAACACAGAAACACACACACAGACGACAGACACAGACACAGAAACACACACACAGACGACACAGACACAGACACATACAGAGATGACACAGACACACACACACACAGACGACACAGACACACACACACACACAGACGACACAGACACACACACACAGACACACACACAAACACACAGACAGACACAGAAACACACAGACAGACACAGAAACACACAGACGACACAGACAGACAAAGACAGACACACACACAGACACACACACACACACAGACACACACACAGACTAGATCTCTCCTCTACAGCTGGTTTGCTCAGAACTCTACATACTGGTCTTTATTCTCATCTGACCTTTGACCTCTAGCTGACTCTAACCTCTAACCTGGTGTTTTTCTCCAGTAGTTGTCGTATAAAGCTTTTGGCCAGCTCACTGGTACTGTAGAAGAAATCCTCATCAAAGTCGTAGGCTACGGCTGAGATGTTCCCTAGAGTCTCCTGCTTTGAGTCACCAAGGAACGGTGATGCTCCGCTCAAACTGAAAACACACACAGTCATTAGTGATACTGTCCAAACTGTCATGTCAATCAATGAATCAATTAATACATAAATCAATCAAGCTATGACATCTATTTCTAAAGAGGTTTTCATATCAACAATTTTTCCATAACTGACAGAATACCCATTTCTACTTACAGGATGTAGGTAATGACTCCAATACTCCTGTGACAGAAGAGGAGAACACAGCGTTCATCTGCTGTAACAGTGCTGTACTGTATCTGTGTGAGGAAGATGGATGGAACACACTGTATCTATGTGTGTGTTTCTGTGTGTATATCTATGTGTGTGTATCTATGTGTGTCTGTATTTGAGTGTGGGTATCTGTGTGTGTATCTACGTGTGTGTATATGTGTGTGTGTGTGTGTGTGTGTGTGTCTGTATCTATGTGTGTGTGTGTGTATATATATGTGTGTGTGTATT
>CM042392.1:37303358-37388358 GCA_023634145.1 Thymallus thymallus
TACACACCTCTACACAGTATCACCAACACACAACTCTACACACCTCTACACAGTATCACCAACACACAACTCTACACACCTCTACACAGTATCACCAACACACAACTCTACACAACTCTACACAGTATCACCAACACACAACTCTACACAACTCTACACAGTATCACCAACACACAACTCTACACAGTATCACCAACACACAACTCTACACACCTCTACACAGTATCACCAACACACAACTCTACACACCTCTACACAGTATCACCAACACACAACTCTACACACCTCTACACAGTATCACCAACACACAATAACACACAACTCTACACAGTATAACCAACACACAACTCTACACAACTCTACACAGTATCACCAACACACAACTCTACACAGTATCACCAACACACAACTCTACACAACTCTACACAGTATCACCAACACACAACTCTACACAACTCTACACAGTATCACCAACACACAACTCTACACAACTCTACACAGTATCACCAACACACAACTCTACACAGTATCACCAACACACAACTCTACACACCTCTACACAGTATCACCAACACACAACTCTACACACCTCTACACAGTATCACCAACACACAACTCTACACACCTCTACACAGTATCACCAACACACAATAACACACAACTCTACACAGTATAACCAACACACAACTCTACACAACTCTACACAGTATCACCAACACACAACTCTACACAGTATCACCAACACACAACTCTACACACCTCTACACAGTATCACCAACACACAACTCTACACACCTCTACACAGTATCACCAACACACAATAACACACAACTCTACACAGTATAACCAACACACAACTCTACACAACTCTACACAGTATCACCAACACACAACTCTACACAGTATCACCAACACACAACTCTACACAACTCTACACAGTATCACCAACACACAACTCTACACAACTCTACACAGTATCACCAACACACAACTCTACACAACTCTACACAGTATCACCAACACACAACTCTACACAGTATCACCAACACACAACTCTACACACCTCTACACAGTATCACCAACACACAATAACACACAACTCTACACAGTATAACCAACACACAACTCTACACAACTCTACACAGTATCACCAACACACAACTCTACACAGTATCACCAACACACAACTCTACACACCTCTACACAGTATCACCAACACACAACTCTACACACCTCTACACAGTATCACCAACACACAATAACACACAACTCTACACAGTATAACCAACACACAACTCTACACAACTCTACACAGTATCACCAACACACAACTCTACACAGTATCACCAACACACAACTCTACACAACTCTACACAGTATCACCAACACACAACTCTACACACCTCTACACAGTATCACCAACACACAACTCTACACAACTCTACACAGTATCACCAACACACAACTCTACACAACTCTACACAGTATCACCAACACACAACTCTACACAACTCTACACAGTATCACCAACACACAACTCTACACAACTCTACACAGTATCACCAACACACAACTCTACACACCTCTACACAGTATCACCAACACACAACTCTACACAGTATCACCAACACACAACTCTACACAACTCTACACAGTATCACCAACACACAACTCTACACAGTATCACCAACACACAACTCTACACAACTCTACACAGTATCACCAACACACAACTCTACACAACTCTACACAGTATCACCAACACACAACTCTACACAGTATCACCAACACACAACTCTACACACCTCTACACAGTATCACCAACACACAACTCTACACACCTCTACACAGTTACACCAACACACAACTCTACACACCTCTACACAGTATCACCAACACACAACTCTACACAACTCTACACAGTATCACCAACACACAACTCTACACAGTATCACCAACACACAACTCTACACAACTCTACACAGTATCACCAACACACAACTCTACACAACTCTACACAGTATCACCAACACACAACTCTACACAACTCTACACAGTATCACCAACACACAACTCTACACACCTCTACACAGTATCACCAACACACAACTCTACACACCTCTACACAGTATCACCAACACACAACTCTACACAACTCTACACAGTATCACCAACACACAACTCTACACAACTCTACACAGTATCACCAACACACAACTCTACACACCTCTACACAGTATCACCAACACACAACTCTACACAACTCTACACAGTATCACCAACACACAACTCTACACAGTATCACCAACACACAACTCTACACAACTCTACACAGTATCACCAACACACAACTCTACACAACTCTACACAGTATCACCAACACACAACTCTACACAACTCTACACAGTATCACCAACACACAACTCTACACAGTATCACCAACACACAACTCTACACAACTCTACACAGTATCACCAACACACAACTCTACACACCTCTACACAGTATCACCAACACACAACTCTACACAACTCTACACAGTATCACCAACACACAACTCTACACAGTATCACCAACACACAACTCTACACAACTCTACACAGTATCACCAACACACAACTCTACACAACTCTACACAGTATCACCAACACACAACTCTACACAGTATCACCAACACACAACTCTACACAACTCTACACAGTATCACCAACACACAACTCTACACACCTCTACACAGTATCACCAACACACAACTCTACACAGTATCACCAACACACAACTCTACACACCTCTACACAGTATCACCAACACACAACTCTACACAACTCTACACAGTATCACCAACACACAACTCTACACAACTCTACACAGTATCACCAACACACAACTCTACACACCTCTACACAGTATCACCAACACACAACTCTACACAACTCTACACAGTATCACCAACACACAACTCTACACAACTCTACACAGTATCACCAACACACAACTCTACACAGTATCACCAACACACAACTCTACACACCTCTACACAGTATCACCAACACACAACTCTACACAACTCTACACAGTATCACCAACACACAACTCTACACAGTATCACCAACACACAACTCTACACACCTCTACACAGTATCACCAACACACAACTCTACACACCTCTACACAGTATCACCAACACACAACTCTACACACCTCTACACAGTATCACCAACACACAATAACACACAACTCTACACAGTATAACCAACACACAACTCTACACAACTCTACACAGTATCACCAACACACAACTCTACACAGTATCACCAACACACAACTCTACACACCTCTACACAGTATCACCAACACACAACTCTACACACCTCTACACAGTATCACCAACACACAATAACACACAACTCTACACAGTATAACCAACACACAACTCTACACAACTCTACACAGTATCACCAACACACAACTCTACACAGTATCACCAACACACAACTCTACACAACTCTACACAGTATCACCAACACACAACTCTACACAACTCTACACAGTATCACCAACACACAACTCTACACAACTCTACACAGTATCACCAACACACAACTCTACACAGTATCACCAACACACAACTCTACACACCTCTACACAGTATCACCAACACACAACTCTACACACCTCTACACAGTATCACCAACACACAACTCTACACACCTCTACACAGTATCACCAACACACAATAACACACAACTCTACACAGTATAACCAACACACAACTCTACACAACTCTACACAGTATCACCAACACACAACTCTACACAGTATCACCAACACACAACTCTACACACCTCTACACAGTATCACCAACACACAACTCTACACACCTCTACACAGTATCACCAACACACAATAACACACAACTCTACACAGTATCACCAACACACAACTCTACACAACTCTACACAGTATCACCAACACACAACTCTACACAGTATCACCAACACACAACTCTACACAACTCTACACAGTATCACCAACACACAACTCTACACACCTCTACACAGTATCACCAACACACAACTCTACACAACTCTACACAGTATCACCAACACACAACTCTACACAACTCTACACAGTATCACCAACACACAACTCTACACAACTCTACACAGTATCACCAACACACAACTCTACACAACTCTACACAGTATCACCAACACACAACTCTACACACCTCTACACAGTATCACCAACACACAACTCTACACAACTCTACACAGTATCACCAACACACAACTCTACACAACTCTACACAGTATCACCAACACACAACTCTACACAGTATCACCAACACACAACTCTACACAACTCTACACAGTATCACCAACACACAACTCTACACAACTCTACACAGTATCACCAACACACAACTCTACACAGTATCACCAACACACAACTCTACACACCTCTACACAGTATCACCAACACACAACTCTACACACCTCTACACAGTATCACCAACACACAACTCTACACACCTCTACACAGTATCACCAACACACAACTCTACACAACTCTACACAGTATCACCAACACACAACTCTACACAGTATCACCAACACACAACTCTACACAACTCTACACAGTATCACCAACACACAACTCTACACAACTCTACACAGTATCACCAACACACAACTCTACACAACTCTACACAGTATCACCAACACACAACTCTACACACCTCTACACAGTATCACCAACACACAACTCTACACACCTCTACACAGTATCACCAACACACAACTCTACACAACTCTACACAGTATCACCAACACACAACTCTACACAACTCTACACAGTATCACCAACACACAACTCTACACACCTCTACACAGTATCACCAACACACAACTCTACACAACTCTACACAGTATCACCAACACACAACTCTACACAGTATCACCAACACACAACTCTACACAACTCTACACAGTATCACCAACACACAACTCTACACAACTCTACACAGTATCACCAACACACAACTCTACACAACTCTACACAGTATCACCAACACACAACTCTACACAGTATCACCAACACACAACTCTACACAACTCTACACAGTATCACCAACACACAACTCTACACAACTCTACACAGTATCACCAACACACAACTCTACACAGTATCACCAACACACAACTCTACACAACTCTACACAGTATCACCAACACACAACTCTACACACCTCTACACAGTATCACCAACACACAACTCTACACAGTATCACCAACACACAACTCTACACACCTCTACACAGTATCACCAACACACAACTCTACACAACTCTACACAGTATCACCAACACACAACTCTACACAACTCTACACAGTATCACCAACACACAACTCTACACACCTCTACACAGTATCACCAACACACAACTCTACACAACTCTACACAGTATCACCAACACACAACTCTACACAACTCTACACAGTATCACCAACACACAACTCTACACAGTATCACCAACACACAACTCTACACACCTCTACACAGTATCACCAACACACAACTCTACACAATGACACAACTCTACACAATGACACAACACTACAACATAGTCTATTTTCAAATATCAGTCAATAAGTCCTCCTCAATGCCTTGGAAAACTTACCGACAAATTCAGGCGTCCCGAAGATGTTTTTAAAGTCCGTCCCGACCTGATCCATCTTATGTGCCAGACCAAAGTCTATGAGCTTGATGTGTGGTAGTTCAACATTCTTGTCCAACAGCATGATGTTCTCAGGCTGAAAACAAGACCATTAACTTTAGGTTCTACAGAACCTCTGTTGATAAACAGGATACCAAGTCAAGCAACATGAGATGTGTTTTCAGTTAGCTGACTATAATGGTACATCTTAGCGTCAGCATTAAAAGGAAGAACATCTTAGATTGTGGACTCACTGAGTTTAAAGACTGATTACAGTTGACCCTTCACTAAGCCCTGCCCCAGAAATTTGGGCAACCAATCGCAGCGCTGCAATGAATATCAACTGTCGTCCAGTCAGACACATCGGCCAAGCTTATGTTTCAAATGCATGAAAGCCAATTAGAACTATGGTAAAACGGTGAGTTTTCATCAAAAGTAGCTACATTGTTTAAATAGCTAAATAACAGTGCACCTGGGATACTTGCTAGTGTGATCCTTGAAATTCACAGGCTGTTGGTGGAGTATTTTTCTAATCCAAAATGATACTTTTGTTACATTGTTTGCTACCTCAGCCTGTTAGCCAGCGCTGACTCATTGACCACCAAACGTTGCTAACGCTAGCTAGCTAGCCATTTAATATAACTTGTTTTCTCCAAATGTATGTTAGCTAGCCATGTTATTAATCAAATCAAATGTTATTGGTCACATACGTGGTTAGCAGATGTTATTGTGGGTGTAGTGAGCTTGTGTTTCTAGCTCTGACAGTGCAGTAATATCTAACAATTTCACAATATATACCGAAAACACACAAATCTAAGCAAAGGAATGGAATTAAGAATATATACATATATGGATGAGCAACATGGACAAAGATACAGTAGAATAGTATAGAATACAGTATACACATTTGAGATGAGTAATGTCAGATATATAAACATTATTAAAGTGACTAAGATACAGTAGAATAGTATAGAATACAGTATATACATATGAGATGAGTAATGCAAAATATTTAAACATTATTAAAGTGACTAGTGTTCCATTTCTTAAAGTGTCCAGTGATTTCTAGTCTATGTCTTTAGGCAGCAGTCTCTGATGTGCTACTGATGGCCGTTTAACAGTCTGATGGCCTTGAGATAGAAGCTGTTTTTCAGTCTCTCGGTCCCAGCTTTGATGCACCTGTACTGACCTCTCCTTCTGGATGACAGCAGGGTGAACAGGCAGTGGCTCGGATGGATGTCTGCTGTCGACAGCAGGATACGATTTGAGACTAGATAGCGCCAAAAGTGGTTGTAGCTTTGACAGCATGACAGTACATTCAGAGCCATGAATTCAGAGACAAAAATAATAACAAAAAAAATATATCCAGCACCAGTCAAAAGTTTGGACACACCTATTAATTCAAGGGTTTTTCTTTATTTGTAGTATTTTCTACATTGTAGAATAATAGTGAAGACATCAAAACTATGAAATAAAACATATGGAATCATGTAGTAACCAAAAAAGTGTTAAACAAATCAAAATATATTTTATATTTGAGATTATTCAAAGTAGACACCCTTTGCCTTGATGACAGCTTTGCACACTCTTGGCATTCTCTCAACCAGCTTAGCCTGGAATGCTTTTCCAAGTCTTGGAGGAGTTCCCACATATGCTGAGCACTTGTTGGCTACTTTTCCTTATTAAAGACACGGCGATTGGAACCAAAAATCTCCAATTTGGACTCCAGACAAAAAGACAGATTTCCACCGGTCTAATGTCCATTGCTCGTGTTTCTTGGCCCAAGCAAGTCTCTTCTTCTTATTGGTGTCCTTTAGTAGTGGTTTCTTTGCAGCAATTCGACCATGAAGGCCTGATTCACACAGTCTCCTCTGAACAGTTGATGTTGAGATGTGTCTGTTACTTGAACTCTGTGAAGCATTTATTTGGGCTGCAATCTGAGGCTGGAGCAGCAGAGGGAACTCTGGGTCTTCCTTTCCAGTGGCGGTCCTCATGAGAGCCCGTTCCATCATAGCGCTTCATGGTTTTTGCGACAGCACTTGAAGAAACATCTCTAAAAGTTCTTGAAATTTTCCGTATTGACTGACCTTCATGTCTTAAAGTAATGATGGACTGTCGTTTCTCTTTGCTTATTTGAGCTGTTCTTGCCATAATATGGACTTGGTCTTTTACCAAATAGGGCTATCTTCTGTATACCACCCCGAGTGGCGCAGCGGTCTAAGGCACTGCATTGCAGTGCTAGAGGCGTCACTTCAGACGCGGGTTTGATCCCGGGATGTATCACAACAATTGGCCTAGCGTCGTCCGGGTTAGGGGAGGGTTTGGCTGGGGGGCTTTACAAGAAGGCCGTCATTATAAATTTGTTCTTAACTGACTTGCCTAGTTAAATAAACTATAGGTTATATAAAAAGAAAAGAATGAAAATACCTTGTCACAACATAACTGATTGGCTCAAACGCATTAAGAAGGAAAGAAATTCCACAAAGGCACACGTGTTAATGGTAATGCATTCCAGGTGACTACCTCATGAAGCTGGTTGAGAGAATGCCAAAAGTGTGCAAAGCTGTCATCAAGGCAAAGGGTGTCTACTTTGAATAATCTCAAATATAAAATATATTTTGATTTGTTTAACACTTTTTTGGTTACTACATGATTCCATATGTTTTATTTCATAGTTTTGATGTCTTCACTATTATTCTACAATGTAGAAAATAGTACAAATAAAGAAAAACCCTTGATAGAGTAGGTGTGTCCAAACTTTTGACTGCTACTGGATATTGTACAATAAAGAAATTAAAATACAGGTCAACATCTAAATATCCCAGAACACTTATAGTCTTGATCTGACATCACCTTGTTCTAATCGCTGGATTTATCTCCAGCAGCACATTCACCACTCTCTCAGACTGCTAACTCCTCCTGCCTGGATTTATCTCCAGCAGCACATTCACCACTCTCTCAGACGGCTAACTCCTCTTGCCTGGATTTATCTCCAGCAGCACATTCACCACTCTCTCAGACGGCTAACTCCTCTTGCCTGGATTTATCTCCAGCAGCACATTCACCACTCTCTCAGATGGCTAACTCCTCTTGCCTGGATTTATCTCCAGCAGCACATTCACCACTCTCTCAGACTGCTAACTCCTCTTGCATAGGCCGAGGGCAACGTAAAACAAACAACCCTAGGTCACAGTATGGAGACCCTGCTGACAGTGTGTTTTGGCGAGGTGCTGGACAGAAGGCCATTTTAACATCCCCCAAACAAACAAAAACCAAGTCTCTGAGAATGAGTGCCCAACTGGTAAATAAGCGCTTAGATATGCAAGTCGGGTTGCTATCTGCCGGCAGAGACTTCTATTGCAGTAACCTTGAAGGGCTCTGGCTTGTTATACAGAGCCTACCTCAGCAGGAACAAAAAATACAGAGAGTAGACTATTGAGACAGACAGTGATGTGGTGCTCAGTGGTAAGGCTGAGGCAGGCTGCAATGCATGCAGGAGGAAGCAAGCAGAGAGAGGGGTTAGTACAGTGATTTCCAAACTTAGGGTAGGGGCCCCATGTGTGGTCCTCTGAGACAATCTGTACTAATCTTATCAAACAAGTTAGGACCTTAAAAATATATAAAAAGTCCTATCTTCCCTATAGGCATACATTAAAATACAACCACTGTATCTCCACATGGCCTATCTTCCCTATAGGCATACATTAAAATACAACCACAGTGCATTCGTAAAGTATTCAGACCCCTTGACTTTTTTTAGGTTACAGCTTTATTCTGAAATTGATTTAATCGTTTTTTATACACACAATACTGAAATATCACATTTACATAAGTACTGAATACCAGCAGTTGCCGTATCAGGCGGTGATACAGCACGACAGGATGCTTTCAGTTATGCATTTGTAAAGGTTTGTGAGGGTTTTAGGTGCCAAGACGAATTTCTTTAGCCTCCTGAGGTTGAAGAGGCTCTCTTGCGCCTTCTTCACCACACTATCTGTGTGGGTGGTCCATTTCAATTTGTCAGTGATGTGTACGCCAAGGAACTTGAAGCTTTCCACCTTCACTGCGCTCCCGTCGATGTGGATAGGGGAGTGCTCCCTCTGCTGTTTCCTGAAGTCCACCATCATCTCCTTAGTTTTGTTGACGTTGAGTGAGAGGTTATTTTCCTGGCACCACACTCCCAGAGCCCTCACCTCCTCCCTGTAGGATGTCTCATCATTGTTGATAATCAAGCCTACTGCTGTTGTGTCGTCTGCAAACTTGATGATTGAGTTGGAGGCGTGCTTGGCCACGCAGTCATGGGTAAGCAGGGAGTACAGGAGGGGACTGAGTACGCACCCTTGTGGGGCCCCAGTGTTGAGGATCAGCGAAGTGGAGGTGTTGTTTCCAACCTTCACCACCTGGGGGCGGTCCGTCAGGAAGTTCAGGACCCAGTTCCCTAGTCTCTCAAAGCACTTAATGATGACAGAGGTCAGTGCTACGGGGCGATAGTCATTAAGTTCAGTTACCTTTGCTTTCTTGGGTACTGGAACAATGGTGGCCATCTTGAAGCATGTAGGGACAGCAGACTGGGATAGGGAGAGATTGAATATGCCCGTAAACACAACAGCCAGCTGGTCTGCACATGCTCGCAGGACTCGGCTAGGGATGCAGTCTGGGCCGGCAGCCTTACGAGGGTTAACACATTTAAATGTTTTACTCACGTTGGCCATGGAGAAGGAAAGTCCACAGTCCTTGGTAGCGAGCTGCGTCTGTGGCACTGTATTATCCTCAAAGCGGGCGAAGAAGGTGTTTAACTTTTTGTCCACAACGTGGCTGGATTTCCCTTTGGGTTTTAATAGTCACAGTGGTTACTACATCTCCTATACACTTCCTTATAAACTCAGTCACCGTATCAGTGTATATGTCTAGATTATTTTCGCAAACTATCCCAGTCCCCGTGATCAAAACAATCCTGAAGTGTGGATTCCGATTGGTCAGGCCAGCGTTGAATAGTCCTTAGTACGGGTACTTCCTGTTTGAGTTTCTTCCTACAGGAACGGAGGAGAAAAATGGAGTCATAGTCAGATTTGCCGAAAGGAGGGCGGGGGAGGGGCTTGTAAGCATTCCGGAAGTTTGAATAGCATCGGTAGAGAGTTTTAGCAGCGTGAGTACCACAGTCGATATGTTGATAGAACTTCGGCAGCCTAGTCCTCAGATCTGCTTTGTTAAAATCCCCAACTACAATAAATGCAGCCTCAGGATATCTGGTTTCCAGTTTGCATGAAGTCCAGTGAAGTTTTTTAAGGGCAGTTGGCTTGAGGTGGGATATAAACGGCTGTGGCAACGACGGAGGAGAATTCTCTAGAGAGATAATACGGTCTGCATTTGATTGTGAGGTATTCTAGATCTAGTGAACAAAAGGACTTGAGATCCTGTATGTTACAATTACACCATGAGTCGTTAATCATGAAACACACACCTCTGCTTCCCGGAGAGATATTTATTCCTGTCTGCGCGATGGACTGAGAATCCTACTGGCTGCACCGACTCCGACAGAGTATCCAGAGAGAACCATGTTTCGGTGAAACAAAGTGTGTTACAGGCCCTGATGTCTCTCTGGAAAGAAGTCCTTGCCCTGAGTTCGTCACCTTTGTTATTAAGACTGAACATTAGCAAGTAATACACTCGGCAGCGGTGGGTGGTGTGCACGCCTCCTAAGTCGAACAAGCAGGCCGCCTCGAGTGCCTCTCCTCCGCCGGCGATGTTTTGGGTCGGCCTCTGGAATCAGTTAAATTGCTCTGGGGAGAGCGAACAAAGGATCTGCTCCAGGGAAGTCGTATTCCTGGTTGTTATGCTGGTAGTTCTGGTGAGTTACTACCACTCTAATAACCAATAGTTCTTCCCGGCTGAATGTAATGACACAAAACATTCCCTGAGCTAATAATGTAAAAACAATAGTACATAAAAAAAACAAAATACTGCAAAGTTTCCTAAGAGCTAATCACAAAGTTTTTAAAAAATATTTTGAAAAGGTCAAACTTCCCTATAGGGTTATATTAAAATACAACCACTGTATGTTTCAATATGAACCTCTTCCCTATAGTCATATATTAAAATACAACCACTGTATGTTTCAATATGAACATCTTCCCTATAGGCATATATTAAAATACAACCACTGTATGTTTCAATATGAACCTCTTCCCTATAGTCATATATTAAAATACAACCACTGTATGTTTCAATATGAACATCTTCCCTATAGGCATATATTAAAATACAACCACTGTATGTTTCAATATGAACATCTTCCCTATAGGCCAATAAAATACAACCACTGTATGTTTCAATATGAACCTCTTCCCTGTAGGCATATATTAAAATACAACCACTGTATGTTTCAATATGAACCTCTTCCCTATAGGCCAATAAAATACAACCACTGTATGTTTCAATATGAACCTCTTCCCTATAGGCATATATTAAAATACAACCACTGTATGTTTCAATATGAACATCTTCCCTATAGGCCAATAAAATACAACCACTGTGTGTTTCAATATGAACATCTTCCCTATAGGCATATATTAAAATACAACCACTGTATGTTTCAATATGAACATCTTCCCTATAGGCCAATAAAATACAACCACTGTATGTTTCAATATGAACCTCTTCCCTATAGGCATATATTAAAATACAACCACTGTATGTTTCAATATGAACCTCTTCCCTATAGGCATATATTAAAATACAACCACTGTATGTTTCAATATGAACATCTTCCCTATAGGCCAATAAAATACAACCACTGTATGTTTCAATATGAACATCTTCCCTATAGGCATATATTAAAATACAACCACTGTATGTTTCAATATGAACATCTTCCCTATAGGGTTATATTAAAATTCAACCACTGTATGTTTCAATATGAACCTCTTCCCTAAAGGCCAATAAAATACAACCACTGTATGTTTCAATATGAACCTCTTCCCTATAGGCCAATAAAATACAACCACTGTATGTTTCAATATGAACATCTTCCCTATAGGCCAATAAAATACAACCACTATATGTTTCAATATGAACCTCTTCCCTATAGGCATATATTAAAATACAACCACTGTATGTTTCAATATGAACATCTTCCCTATAGGCCAATAAAATACAACCACTATGTTTCAATATGAACATCTTCCCTATAGGCTATCTTTCCTGCAAGGTTATAATGGCTGCGGTCATTTTAATAGTCTGTGTTTGTAGATGGACTGAGGTGAATTAACCTACAGTAGCCAAGGTGATAATGGCTGGTGGTAATGTTTTTGCTATTCTTCAAATAGCATTTTAACATTTTTTAATTGTATAGAAATGCAGTAAATGAGCTTCAACTTTCAAAAAAAGTATCTGTTCTCTGTTCAGAGCCATCCATCCACACTACAAACTTCATTGTACCAGGTCCTTTGAAGCAATTGTAATGACAGTTCCACCACAACATGCCTGATTAGTCTCCTCGTTACAAAGGGTAGTCTGTGTTTTATTTTAAAGTGTATTAAAAACATAGTTTGAGATCTTTGTGAGGGTTTTTCTCCACTAGTCTGAATGGTGAATGGAGCTTCCCGAAGGGTCAGTGAAATGTTGTGACTTCTTTGTGTCAGATCCACAGAAGTCAAATGTGTGAGCTTACTGAGGTTACGTCTTTTATTTTTTTAATTGATGATGCATAAACCTGCAGGATAAAGTTGTCTCTCCCAAACTGACATACAGTAAGCTCATTAAACCATAGATGATTCACTTAACACACCTGTAGTCTTCTAACCCTAAATACTCACATCAACAATAAGAATGTTTACAGATGTTTACTTACCCTGTCTGACCCCTGTCTGACCCCTGTCTGACCCCTGTCTGACCCCTGTCTGACCCCTGTCTGACCCCTCACTTCTGATTTTCACAGAAATACTTTGAAAGTACACTTTTCAGCACTTAAATAACATTTTCAGAAGAACAATGAAGTCAAGCTCTCTGACAAATACTTATAACAAATACTTTAGAAGTTTTGAAAAGGGAGTCTCTCTGTAACTAAAGTCTATTTCTGTAGAAGAGAACGAAGGAAAGAACAGACTAAATACCATCTAGGACTGTAGACACTAGACAACAGGATGAGTTGATCAGCGATATGAGGCTGGTCTGTCTGTCTGTTGTGGTACAGGATGTCTGTCTGTCTGCTATGGGTCAGGGAGCACTGGGAGGATGTCTGTCTGTCTGCTATGGGTCAGGGAGCACTGGGAGGATGTCTGTCTGTCTGCTATGGGTCAGGGAGCACTGGGAGGATGTCTGTCTGTCTGCTATGGGTCAGGGAGCACTGGGAGGATGTCTGTCTGTCTACTATGGGTCAGGGAGCACTGGGAGGATGTCTGTCTGTCTACTATGGGTCAGGGAGCACTGGGAGGATGTCTGTCTGTCTACTATGGGTCAGGGAGCACTGGGAGGATGTCTGTCTGTCTGCTATGGGTCAGGGAGCACTGGGAGGATGTCTGTCTGTCTGCTATGGGTCAGGGAGGATTAATCATATTGAAATAGTGACTAGGCTGTGGCCGGTTTCACGGTAATTGACCGTTAATTAACATAATCAGGTTTAGCATATCCAGGCCTCCATGCATACAAGCAACATACAAGCTGTGATGCCCACTTTGGGAACATATACATTTTTAAGTCAAATAAATACATTTAATATACTCCATCACAATAAATCCATTATTTAAAGAAACATTATGATATGATATAATTATTTATCCAGTTTACCTACAGTATTTACTTATGGCACTGCTGAAACAATTTGTCTTTTAAATTATTTGAGAAAACAAAATACAAAACTGGTTCCAATTCCAGAAAGGACAGAACAACAGATAATATGGTTAAACTCAAATATACACATTTATAAAAAATTACATTATTTATGGAATAAAAAAATAAAAAAGCAATTATCTTTGCTAATGATATTCTGAATATGAAAGGTGGTATGTCACCTGCAGTTAACAAACATATTATGGAAACATCTCAAGAATGGTCAATGGAAACAAGCACCTGAGTCTCATAGCAAAGGGTATGAATAATTGTGTAATACATTTGCAAAAAAACTGTTTTTGCTTTGTCATTACGGGGTAAGTGTGTGTGTTTTTATATCCATTTTAGAATAAGGCTGTAATGTAACCAAATATGGAAAAAGTCAAGGGGTCTGAATACTTTCTGAATGCACTGTATTGTATAACGGCACAATCATTACTTTAATTCAGGCTTTTTGGGCCTATGCATAATCTCTAATATGTGTGTTGGTGTTCTACATGCTACATCTACACGCAACGTCTTAAATGCTTTGAATTAATTATCACCTCAGAAAGCGCTGTCCATTTAGTTGTGTTTGGCTTTGAAACAACATCCACAACCACCATGTTTTACACAACCTGCTGTTGAACTTCCTTCTTCAAATTGATAGTCACATTGAGGTCCAACAATGTAGTTTTAAAAGCACAATACTGTTTAGATTGCATTACAATTGATGTCAGAGTGATTACAGGGACAATAGAGTGCTGAGTACAGGCCATTAGCAACCTGATGCTTGTCAAAGAGTTACTACCAACGCATCAGAGCACATAGGAGGAGAATATCATGACTAAACGATCACGTCTGACTGCGGTCATGACTCATGACTGCCTGTGTGGTGGGATTATGGTCACAGCTACAGCTCTAACTTAGTGACACACTCTACTGATGACAGCTCACAACAATGATTGGAAGAACCATTTCTAACCAACAGCTCATATTGCTAAGACAGCATAACCAAGTAAATTACCTTGAGGTCAAAGTGTGCTATCCTCCTGTCATGGAGAAACTCAACTCCTTTGAGGATCTGCTTGATGAACTGGGTAGCCTCCTCTTCACTCAGAGACTCCTTCTGAGCCAGGAAGTCAAACAGCTCTCCTCCAGACACCCTGCAACACAAACACACACACACACACTTTTAGGGCTCCTGTGATGTTGAAATTATTTTAGTGTGAGAGTTCATACAAAGTCAATACACAGTAATGGATGCCTTCTATAACACTAAGTGACAGTCTGTAATACACCATGCCTTCTATAACACTAAGTGACAGTCTGTAATACACCATGCCTTCTATAACACTAAGTGACAGTCTGTAATACACCATGCCTTCTATAACACTAAGTGACAGTCTGTAATACACCATGCCTTCTATAACACTAAGTGACAGTCTGTAATACACCATGCCTTCTATAACACTAACTGACAGTCTGTAATACACCATGCCTTCTATAACACTAACTGACAGTCTGTAATACACCATGCCTTCTATAACACTAACTGACAGTCTGTAATACACCATGCCTTCTATAACACTAACTGACAGTCTGTAATACACCATGCCTTCTATAACACTAACTGACAGTCTGTAATACACCATGCCTTCTATAACACTAACTGACAGTCTGTAATACACCATGCCTTCTATAACACTAAGTGACAGTCTGTAATACACCATGCCTTCTATAACACTAAGTGACAGTCTGTAATACACCATGCCTTCTATAACACTAAGTGACAGTCTGTAATACACCATGCCTTCTATAACACTAAGTGACAGTCTGTAATACACCATGCCTTCTATAACACTAAGTGACAGTCTGTAATACACCATGCCTTCTATAACACTAACTGACAGTCTGTAATACACCATGCCTTCTATAACACTAAGTGACAGTCTGTAATACACCATGCCTTCTATAACACTAACTGACAGTCTGTAATACACCATGCCTTCTATAACACTAACTGACAGTCTGTAACACCATGCCTTCTATAACACTAAGTGACAGTCTGTAATACACCATGCCTTCTATAACACTAACTGACAGTCTGTAATACACCATGCCTTCTATAACACTAACTGACAGTCTGTAATACACCATGCCTTCTATAACACTAAGTGACAGTCTGTAATACACCATGCCTTCTATAACACTAACTGACAGTCTGTAATACACCATGCCTTCTATAACACTAAGTGACAGTCTGTAATACACCATGCCTTCTATAACACTAAGTGACAGTCTGTAATACACCATGCCTTCTATAACACTAACTGACAGTCTGTAATACACCATGCCTTCTATAACACTAACTGACAGTCTGTAACACCATGCCTTCTATAACACTAAGTGACAGTCTGTAATACACCATGCCTTCTATAACACTAACTGACAGTCTGTAACACCATGCCTTCTATAACACTAACTGACAGTCTGTAACACCATGCCTTCTATAACACTAACTGACAGTCTGTAACACCATGCCTTCTATATTATATCATACTATGTATAACTATGAATATTATACTATGTATAACTATGAATATTATACTACGTATAACTATGAATATTATACTATGTATAACTATGAATATTATACTATGTATAACTATGAATACTATACTATGTATAACTATGAATACTATACTATGTATAACTATGAATACTATACTATGTATAACTATGAATACTATACTATGAATAACTATGAATACTATACTATGTATAACTATGAATATTATACTATGTATAACTATGAATATTATACTATGTCTGTCTGTCTGTGTCTGTCTGTCTGTCTGTCTGTCTGTCTGTCTGTCTGTCTGTCTGTCTGTCTGTCTGTCTGTCTGTCTGTCTGTCTGTCTGTCTGTCTGTCTGTCTGTCTGTCTGTCTGTCTGTCTGTCTGTCTGTCTGTCTGTCTGTCTGTCTGTCTGTCTGTCTGTCTGTCTGTCTGTCTGTCTGTCTGTCTGTCTGTCTGTCTGTCTGTCTGTCTGTCTGTCTGTCTGTCTGTCTGTGTGTGTGTGTGTGTGTGTGTGTGTGTGTGTGTGTGTGTGTGTGTGTGTGTGTGTGTGTGTGTGTGTGTGTGTGTGTGTGTGTCTGTGTCTGTGTGTGTGTGTGTGTCTGTGTGTGTGTGTGTGTGTGTCTGTGTGTGTGTGTGTGTGTGTGTGTCTGTGTGTGTGTCTGTGTGTGTGTGTGTGTGTGTGTGTGTGTGTGGTGTGTGTGTGTGTGTGTGTGTGTGTGTGTGTGTGTGTGTGTGTTTGCGTCTCTTCACTCACAGTTCCAGTATCAGCACCACATCAGTGCGGGTCTCGTAGACATCATGCAACGCTACAATGTTGGGATGTGTGATCAGCTCTAGGATGTCCACCTCTCTCTCTATGTCCTCCCTCCTGACCCCCCTCCTGCTGGCCCGAGTCTGACGCTTCTTGACAAACTTTGCAGCATACTCCAGACCCGAGCACTTGTCCCGGCAACGCTTCACGATGGCAAACTGACCACTGAGGATGCAGAGAGCACACAAACATGTACATTTGAAAATGTAAATTTCTGACAAAGCACACAGAGAATTATATAATCTCTGACCTCATGAACAACAGTTACAGTCAGATGGTTGAACAAGAGTTACAGTCAGATGGTTGAACAACAGTTACAGTCAGATGGTTGAACAAAAGTTACAGTCGGATGGTTGAACAGTTACAGTCGGATGGTTGAACAGTTACAGTCGGATGGTTGAACAGTTACAGTCGGATGGTTGAACAAAAGTTACAGTCGAATGGTTGAACAAAAGTTACAGTCGGATGGTTGAACAACAGTTACAGTCGGATGGTTGAATAACAGTTACAGTCGGAGGGTTGAACAACAGTTACAGTCAGATGGTTGAACAAAAGTTACAGTCGGATGGTTGAACAACAGTTACAGTCGGATGGTTGAACAACAGTTACAGTCGGATGGTTGAACAACAGTTACAGTCGGATGGTTGAACAACAGTTACAGTCGGATGGTTGAACAACAGTTACAGTAAGATGGTTGAACAACAGTTACAGTAAGATGGTTGAACAACAGTTACAGTCGGATGGTTGAACAACAGTTACAGTAAGATGGTTGAACAACAGTTACAGTCGGATGGTTGAACAACAGTTACAGTCAGATGGTTGAACAGTTACAGTCAGATGGTTGAACAGTTACAGTCAGATGGTTGAACAACAGTTACAGTCAGATGGTTGAACAACAGTTACAGTCAGATGGTTGAACAACAGTTACAGTCAGATGGTTGAACAACAGTTACAGTCAGATGGTTGAACAACAGTTACAGTCAGATGGTTGAACAACAGTTACAGTCAGATGGTTGAACAGTTACAGTCAGATGGTTGAACAGTTACAGTCGGATGGTTGAACAACAGTTACAGTAAGATGGTTGAACAACAGTTACAGTAAGATGGTTGAACAACAGTTACAGTAAGATGGTTGAACAACAGTTACAGTCGGATGGTTGAACAACAGTTACAGTCAGATGGTTGAACAGTTACAGTCAGATGGTTGAACAACAGTTACAGTCAGATGGTTGAACAACAGTTACAGTCAGATGGTTGAACAACAGTTACAGTCAGATGGTTGAACAACAGTTACAGTCAGATGGTTGAACAACAGTTACAGTCAGATGGTTGAACAACAGTTACAGTCAGATGGTTGAACAACAGTTACAGTCAGATGGTTGAACAGTTACAGTCAGATGGTTGAACAGTTACAGTCGGATGGTTGAACAACAGTTACAGTAAGATGGTTGAACAACAGTTACAGTCGGATGGTTGAACAACAGTTACAGTAAGATGGTTGAACAACAGTTACAGTCGGATGGTTGAACAACAGTTACAGTCAGATGGTTGAACAGTTACAGTCAGATGGTTGAACAACAGTTACAGTCAGATGGTTGAACAACAGTTACAGTCAGATGGTTGAACAACAGTTACAGTCAGATGGTTGAACAACAGTTACAGTCAGATGGTTGAACAGTTACAGTCAGATGGTTGAACAGTTACAGTCGGATGGTTGAACAAAAGTTACAGTCAGATGGTTGAACAACAGTTACAGTTGGATGGTTGAACAACAGTTACAGTCGGATGGTTGAACAACAGTTACAGTCGGATGGTTGAACAACAGTTACAGTAAGATGGTTGAACAACAGATACAGTCGGATGGTTGAACAACAGTTACAGTCGGATGGTTGAACAACAATTACAGTAAGATGGTTGAACAACAGTTACAGTCGGATGGTTGAACAACAGTTACAGTCGGATGGTTGAACAACAGTTACAGTAAGATGGTTGAACAACAGTTACAGTAAGATGGTTGAACAACAGTTACAGTAAGATGGTTGAACAACAGTTACAGTCGGATGGTTGAACAGTTACAGTCAGATGGTTGAACAGTTTCAGTCAGATGGTTGAACAACAGTTACAGTCAGATGGTTGAACAGTTACAGTCAGATGGTTGAACAACAGTTACAGTCAGATGGTTGAACAGTTACAGTCAGATGGTTGAACAACAGTTACAGTCGGATGGTTGAACAACAGTAACAGTCGGATGGTTGAACAACAGTTACAGTAAGATGGTTGAACAACAGTTACAGTCGGATGGTTGAACAATAGTTACAGTCAGATGGTTGAACAACAGTAACAGTCAGATGGTTGACCAACAGTTACAGTCGGATGGTTGAACAACAGTTACAGTCAGATGGTTGAACAACAGTTACAGTCGGATGGTTGAACAACAGTTACAGTAAGATGGTTGAACAACAGTTACAGTCAGATGGTTGAACAACAGTTACAGTCAGATGGTTGAACAACAGTTACAGTAAGATGGTTGAACAACAGTTACAGTAAGATTGTTGAACAACAGTTACAGTAAGATGGTTGAACAACAGTTACAGTAAGATGGTTGAACAACAGTTACAGTCGGATGGTTGAACAACAGTTACAGTAAGATGGTTGAACAACAGTCCCCGCTGTTCCATAAGGTGTATTTTTATGTTTTTTTAATCTGATTCTACTGCTTGCATCAGTTACCTGATGTGGAATAGAGTTCCATGTAGTCATGGCTCTATGTAGTACTGTGTTCCTCCCATAGTCTGTTCTGGACTTGGGGACTGTGAAGAGACCTCTGGTGGCATGTCTTGTGGGGTATGCATGGGTGTCTGATCTGTGTGCCAGAATTTCAAACAGACAACTCGGTGCATTCAACATGTCAATACCTCTCACAAATACAAGTAGTGATGAAGTCCATCTCTCCTCCACTTTGAGCCAGGAGAGATTGACATGCATATTATTAATGTTAGTTCTCTGTGTACATTTAAGGGCCAGCCGGCTCTAGTTGTTAAACTAGAGCCTGTAGGACCTGCCTTGTTGATAGTGTTGTTAAACTAGAGCCTGTAGGACCTGCCTTGTTGATAGTGTTGTTAAACTAGAGCCTGTAGGACCTGCCTTGTTGATAGTGTTGTTAAACTAGAGCCTGTAGGACCTGCCTTGTTGATAGTGTTGTTAAACTAGAGCCTGTAGGACCTGCCTTGTTGATAGTGTTGTTAAACTAGAGCCTGTAGGACCTGCCTTGTTGATAGTGTTGTTCAACTAGAGCCTGTAGTACCTGCCTTGTTGATAGTGTTGTTCAACTAGAGCCTGTAGGACCTGCCTTGTTGATAGTGTTGTTACACTAGAGCCTGTAGGACCTGCCTTGTTGATAGTGTTGTTAAACTAGAGCCTGTAGGACCTGCCTTGTTGATAGTGTTGTTAAACTAGAGCCTGTAGGACCTGCCTTGTTGATAGTGTTGTTAAACTAGAGCCTGTAGGACCTGCCTTGTTGATAGTGTTGTTAAACTAGAGCCTGTAGGACCTGCCTTGTTGATAGTGTTGTTCAACTAGAGCCTGTAGGACCTGCCTTGTTGATAGTGTTGTTAAACTAGAGCCTGTAGGACCTGCCTTGTTGATAGTGTTGTTAAACTAGAGCCTGTAGGACCTGCCTTGTTGATAGTGTTGTTAAACTAGAGCCTGTAGGACCTGCCTTGTTGATAGTGTTGTTAAACTAGAGCCTGTAGGACCTGCCTTGTTGATAGTGTTGTTCAACTAGAGCCTGTAGGACCTGCCTTGTTGATAGTGTTGTTAAACTAGAGCCTGTAGGACCTGCCTTGTTGATAGTGTTGTTAAACTAGAGCCTGTAGGACCTGCCTTGTTGATAGTGTTGTTAAACTAGAGCCTGTAGGACCTGCCTTGTTGATAGTGTTGTTAAACTAGAGCCTGTAGGACCTGCCTTGTTGATAGTGTTGTTCAACTAGAGCCTGTAGTACCTGCCTTGTTGATAGTGTTGTTCAACTAGAGCCTGTAGGACCTGCCTTGTTGATAGTGTTGTTACACTAGAGCCTGTAGTACCTGCCTTGTTGATAGTGTTGTTCAACTAGAGCCTGTAGGACCTGCCTTGTTGATAGTGTTGTTACACTAGAGCCTGTAGGACCTGCCTTGTTGATAGTGTTGTTAAACTAGAGCCTGTAGGACCTGCCTTGTTGATAGTGTTGTTAAACTAGAGCCTGTAGGACCTGCCTTGTTGATAGTGTTGTTAAACTAGAGCCTGTAGGACCTGCCTTGTTGATAGTGTTGTTAAACTAGAGCCTGTAGGACCTGCCTTGTTGATAGTGTTGTTAAACTAGAGCCTGTAGGACCTGCCTTGTTGATAGTGTTGTTAAACTAGAGCCTGTAGGACCTGCCTTGTTGATAGTGTTGTTCAACTAGAGCCTGTAGGACCTGCCTTGTTGATAGTGTTGTTCAACTAGAGCCTGTAGGACCTGCCTTATTGATAGTGTTGTTCAACTAGAGCCTGTAGGACCTGCCTTGTTGATAGTGTTGTTCAACTAGAGCCTGTAGGACCTGCCTTGTTGATAGTGTTGTTCAACTAGAGCCTGTAGGACCTGCCTTGTTGATAGTGTTGTTCAACTAGAGCCTGTAGGACCTGCCTTGTTGATAGTGTTGTTCAACTAGAGCCTGTAGGACCTGCCTTGTTGATAGTGTTGTTCAACTAGAGCCTGTAGGACCTGCCTTGTTGATAGTGTTGTTCAACTAGAGCCTGTAGGACCTGCCTTGTTGATAGTGTTGTTCAACTAGAGCCTGTAGGACCTGCCTTGTTGATAGTGTTGTTCAACTAGAGCCTGTAGGACCTGCCTTGTTGATAGTGTTGTTAAACTAGAGCCTGTAGGACCTGCCTTGTTGATAGTGTTGTTAAACTAGAGCCTGTAGGACCTGCCTTGTTGATAGTGTTGTTAAACTAGAGCCTGTAGGACCTGCCTTGTTGATAGTGTTGTTCAACTAGAGCCTGTAGGACCTGCCTTGTTGATAGTGTTGTTAAACTAGAGCCTGTAGGACCTGCCTTGTTGATAGTGTTGTTAAACTAGAGCCTGTAGGACCTGCCTTGTTGATAGTGTTGTTAAACTAGAGCCTGTAGGACCTGCCTTGTTGATAGTGTTGTTAAACTAGAGCCTGTAGGACCTGCCTTGTTGATAGTGTTGTTAAACTAGAGCCTGTAGGACCTGCCTTGTTGATAGTGTTGTTCAACTAGAGCCTGTAGGACCTGCCTTGTTGATAGTGTTGTTCAACTAGAGCCTGTAGGACCTGCCTTGTTGATAGTGTTGTTCAACTAGAGCCTGTAGGACCTGCCTTGTTGATAGTGTTGTTAAACTAGAGCCTGTAGGACCAGCCTTGTTGATAGTGTTGTTAAACTAGAGCCTGTAGGACCTGCCTTGTTGATAGTGTTGTTAAACTAGAGCCTGTAGGACCTGCCTTGTTGATAGTGTTGTTAAACTAGAGCCTGTAGGACCTGCCTTGTTGATAGTGTTGTTCAACTAGAGCCTGTAGTACCTGCCTTGTTGATAGTGTTGTTCAACTAGAGCCTGTAGGACCTGCCTTGTTGATAGTGTTGTTACACTAGAGCCTGTAGGACCTGCCTTGTTGATAGTGTTGTTAAACTAGAGCCTGTAGGACCTGCCTTGTTGATAGTGTTGTTAAACTAGAGCCTGTAGGACCTGCCTTGTTGATAGTGTTGTTAAACTAGAGCCTGTAGGACCTGCCTTGTTGATAGTGTTGTTAAACTAGAGCCTGTAGGACCTGCCTTGTTGATAGTGTTGTTCAACTAGAGCCTGTAGGACCTGCCTTGTTGATAGTGTTGTTAAACTAGAGCCTGTAGGACCTGCCTTGTTGATAGTGTTGTTAAACTAGAGCCTGTAGGACCTGCCTTGTTGATAGTGTTGTTAAACTAGAGCCTGTAGGACCTGCCTTGTTGATAGTGTTGTTAAACTAGAGCCTGTAGGACCTGCCTTGTTGATAGTGTTGTTCAACTAGAGCCTGTAGGACCTGCCTTGTTGATAGTGTTGTTAAACTAGAGCCTGTAGGACCTGCCTTGTTGATAGTGTTGTTAAACTAGAGCCTGTAGGACCTGCCTTGTTGATAGTGTTGTTAAACTAGAGCCTGTAGGACCTGCCTTGTTGATAGTGTTGTTAAACTAGAGCCTGTAGGACCTGCCTTGTTGATAGTGTTGTTCAACTAGAGCCTGTAGTACCTGCCTTGTTGATAGTGTTGTTCAACTAGAGCCTGTAGGACCTGCCTTGTTGATAGTGTTGTTACACTAGAGCCTGTAGGACCTGCCTTGTTGATAGTGTTGTTAAACTAGAGCCTGTAGGACCTGCCTTGTTGATAGTGTTGTAAAACTAGAGCCTGTAGGACCTGCCTTGTTGATAGTGTTGTTAAACTAGAGCCTGTAGGACCTGCCTTGTTGATAGTGTTGTTAAACTAGAGCCTGTAGGACCTGCCTTGTTGATAGTGTTGTTCAACTAGAGCCTGTAGGACCTGCCTTGTTGATAGTGTTGTTCAACTAGAGCCTGTAGGACCTGCCTTGTTGATAGTGTTGTTCAACTAGAGCCTGTAGGACCTGCCTTGTTGATAGTGTTGTTAAACTAGAGCCTGTAGGACCTGCCTTGTTGATAGTGTTGTTAAGAAGGCAGAGCAGCACTTTATTATGGACAGACTTCTCTCCATCTTAGCTACTGTTGTATCAATATGTTTTGACCAGGACAGTTTATAATCCAGGGTTACAACAAGCAGTTTAGTCTCCTCAACTTGCTCATTTTTCCACATTATTCATCAGAAGATGTACTTGAGGTTTAGGGTTTTAGTGATACAGTTTTTCCCAAATACAATGCATTTAGTTTTAGAAACATGTAGGACTAACTAAGAATTCCTTGCCCTCCATTCTGAAACTAACGGCAACCACTGAGAATGCAGAGAGCAGTATCAGTCTCTGTATAGTGTAACTGTATCAGTCTCTGTATAGTGTACCTGTATCAGTCTCTGTATAGTGTAACTGTATCAGTCTCTGTATAGTGTAACTGTATCAGTCTCTGTATAGTGTAACTGTATCAGTCTCTGTATAGTGTACCTGTATCAGTTTCTGTATAGTGTAACTGTATCAGTCTCTGTATAGTGTACCTGTATCAGTCTCTGTATAGTGTAACTGTATCAGTCTCTGTATAGTGTAACTGTATCAGTCTCTGTATAGTGTAACTGTATCAGTCTCTGTATAGTGTAACTGTATCAGTCTCTGTATAGTGTAACTGTATCAGTCTCTGTATAGTGTAACTGTATCAGTCTCTGTATAGTGTAACTGTATCAGCCTCTGTATAGTGTAACTGTATCAGTCTCTGTATAGTGTAACTGTATCAGTCTCTGTATAGTGTAACTGTATCAGTCTCTGTATAGTGTAACTGTATCAGTCTCTGTATAGTGTAACTGTATCAGTCTCTGTATAGTGTAACTGTATCAGTCTCTGTATAGTGTAACTGTATCAGTCTCTGTATAGTGTACCTGTATCAGTCTCTGTATAGTGTAACTGTATCAGTCTCTGTATAGTGTAACTGTATCAGTCTCTGTATAGTGTAACTGTATCAGTCTCTGTATAGTGTAACTGTATCAGTCTCTGTATAGTGTAACTGTATCAGTCTCTGTATAGTGTACCTGTATCAGTCTCTGTATAGTGTAACTGTATCAGTCTCTGTATAGTGTAACTGTATCAGTCTCTGTATAGTGTAACTGTATCAGTCTCTGTATAGTGTACCTGTATCAGTTTCTGTATAGTGTAACTGTATCAGTCTCTGTATAGTGTACCTGTATCAGTCTCTGTATAGTGTAACTGTATCAGTCTATGTATAGTGTAACTGTCTCTCTCTCTCCCTCTGATTTGTCTCTCTCTCTCCCTCTGATTTGTCTCTCTCTCTTTCTCTCTGATCTGTCTCTCTCTCTCTCTCCCCCTTTCTCTCCCCTTTCCCCCCCCCTCCCCCCTCTCTAATGGCTGACACAGAAGCTGCTGAGGTGTTGAGGAAACATGTATACACACACACATGTACACACAGCCCTTCCTCTTTCATGTCAGTTGTCTGAGGCTTCCCACCCCAGTCTTTTTGCTGTTTTTGTGTCTGTGGGGTTAAAGTCTGTGTGTGTCCTAAAACGTCCCTATTGAACACAATACAGCCATCTCCCCCCGTAACAGCTGATCCAATAACCAGCATGCAAAATAGATGTGGAAGAGCCATCTGGACTGAACCCAGTGTTAAAGAGAACACTAAGTCTCTAAGTAAACTCCTAGCTGGGTGTGAAACAGAAAACGGCAGTAAAGTAAAACAGAACAGGAAGTCACTATAGTGTGGTAGAACCACAGATCATATTCCAAGTCCTGTTCTGTTGTACTGTGCAGAAGTGCTGTGGCCACCTTTTACTGGAACCCTCCAATACTGTCCATCTGTCCCACACATGCTGGACATAATGGACTTCCTGCACATTCCTAACTTCCTGCTGAACACATTCCTAACTTCCTTGGAATTATTTCTCCTAGATGTTCTCTAGAACAGCAGTTCCTTACTGGGAGGTTACTTTGCCTATAGGGCCTGTTGAGGGGACTGTTTTGAACCAGAGACTGGGAGGTTACTTTGCCTATAGGGCCTGTTGAGGGGACTGTTTTGAACCAGAGACTGGTTTCCTACAGTATTTCTAAATAGTTTAATTTCCGCATGGCTAAAAGAAGAAGAGAAAGATGAATAACGTGGTAAGAAACAGTTTAGGAAATCACCTTAACTATTATGTTCCATTATCCTATCATAGGTGAATTTCCATTATCATATACAGTAGTATGTTTATCTCCATTATCATATCCTACAGTAAGCTCCATGATCCTATCCTACGTTTGACTCCATGATCCTATCCTACGTTTGACTCCATGATCCTATCCTACATTTGACTCCATTATCGTATCCTACGTTTATCCCCATTATCATATCCCACTTTTATCTCCATTATCCTACCCCAATCTTATATCTCCAGGTTTTTTTGCAACAGTTGAACTATAATACTTCAGGATTATGGAGTGCTACTGTTTTACGAAGGTTGTAGCGGTCCTTTTTATCACTAAGGCACTTGTTATTGTTCTCAGCAACCAAGCCCGGCGCCTGGATTTAGCACACTCAGCGCTGCTGCTCCCCAGGGAAAAGTTTGATATTCCGGACGAGTTGAAAAAGCAACGGCGTGGATGCAGGGCAGGTCGGAAGTGTAAGGCAAAGCTGAGTAAGTACAAGCCGGCTATACCGTCTATCATTATGGGAAACATGAGGTCGCTACATAACAAGGTGGACGAGCTTCAGGGTCTGGTTCATGGACAAAGAGAATATCGGGAAGCTAGCTTATTGAGACCCTACTATTTGCCGAGGGAATTCACGGCGGCCATTGCTGTTATTGTTTACATCCCGCCCTCCGCTGACGCAAACACAGCGTGTGACGTCATCCACTCTGTTATCGCGAGGTTACAGACAGCGCATCCCAGTGCTTTCTTTGCCATTTCGGGGGATTTTAACCATGCATCTCTCTCTTCAACGCTGCCCACGTTCAAACAGTTCGTGAAGTGCCCAACCAGGAATAATACAACTCTGGACTTGTTATATGCTTATGTGAAGGACGCATACAACTCCACTGCACTCCCTCCCCTCGGTAGATCGGATCACAACCTTGTCCACCTCACCCCACTCTACAGGCCTTTGGTCCAACAGCAGCCTGCGACCACCAGGACTATTAGGAGATGGTCCCCGGAGGCGAATGAGGCCCTACAGGACTGCTTTGAAACAACAGACTGGGATGTGCTCTGTGAGGCTCATGGGGAGGACATCGATGGACTTACTGACTGCATAACAGACTATATCAATTTTTGTGTAGACAACACTGTACCCACCAGGAAGGTACGCTGTTTTCCAAATAATAAACTCTGGGTCACCAGCGACCTGAAGGCCCTGCTGAATGAGAAGAAGAGGGCCTTCAAGGAGAGGAACAAGGACAAATTGAAATGCGTCCAGAGGGAGCTGAAGTTGCAGATTGCTGAGGGGAAGAGAGGGTATAAGGAGAAGATGGAGGACAAGCTGAGGCAGAACCAGGTGAGAGAGGTGTGGAAGGGTATGAGAAATATCACTGGCTTCAAAAAGTCAAACAGTGGGCAGACGGAGGAGACCCAGGAAAGAGCCAATGAGCTGAACCAATTTTTTTAACAGGTTTGATACTGGCCCTGTCCACCTCCCCTCCAGCTCCCCAGGCCACACACCCTCATGGCTATCCCACCCCCATTTTGCTCACAACATCTCCGTTGAGACAATCAGAGACCCCCTCCCCACCTCCGCCCCTGCTCCCTCTGGACTGATCCTCAACACCCCCCTTCCCCCCACCTCCCCACCTGGGCTGGCTTTCACCACCAACCAAGTGAAGAGAGAGCTGGAGAGACTACATCAGTGGAAAGCGGCGGGCCCTGATGGCATCAGCGCAAGGGTGCTTAGGGTCTGTGCTGACCAACTGTGTGGAATACTCCAGCGTCTTTTCAACCTTAGCCTGAGCCTGGAAAGGGTCCCTGTGCTGTGGAAAACATCTTGCCTCGTCCCAGTGCCCAAGAAGGCACACCCCACTGTCCTGAATGACTTCAGACCTGTAGCGCTAACATCCCACATCATGAATACCCTGGAAAGGACATTCCTCGCTCACCTCAGACCCCTGGTGTGTTCATCACTGTACCCCCTGCAGTTTGCATACCAGCGCAACATCGGGGTGGATGATGCAATCATCTACCTTCTGCAGAGGGCCTACTCTCACCTGGACAACGCAGGTTGCACTGTGAGGGTTATGTTTTTTTACTTCTCCAGTGCCTTCAACACCATTCAGCCGCAGCTACTGAGTGAGAAGATGAAGAGGATGAAAGTGGAAGCACCCTTAGTCTCCTGGGTCACGGACTACCTGACCGGTAGGCCACAATTTGTGCGGGTACAGAGCTGTGTGTCAGAAAGGGCAGTGAGCAACACAGGGGCCCCCCAGGGAACGGTCCTGTCCCCCTTCCTGTTCACCTTCTACACCTCGGACTTCAGATATAACTCTGAAACATGCCACCTACAGAAGTTCTTGGATGACTCTGCTATTGTAGGGTGCATCAGGGGTGGGCAGGAGGAGGAGTACAGGAGCACAATCAGTGACTTTGTGTTGTGGTGTGAGCAGAACCACCTTCAGCTCAACATCAGCAAAACAAAGGAGATGGTGGTGGACTTCAGGAGAACCAAGGCACAACTGACTGCAGTCCCTATACAGGGGATGGATGTGGAAATACAAGTTCCTGGGAGTCCATTTGGACAACAGGCTGGAATGGGCTCGTAACACCGGGGCCAGAGCCGACTCTACTTTCTGAGGAGGCTCAGATTCTTCAACGTGTGCAGTAAACTACTGCATACCTTCTACCAGTCTGTGGTGGCCAGTGCCATCTTTTTTGCAGTGGTGTGCTGGGGCACCAACATAAAGGCCAGTGATGCTTCTCGGGTAAATAAGCTGATTAGGAAGGCTAGCTTTGTTCTAGGGATTAGCCTTGACACTCTAGAGGAGGTGGCGGAGAGACGGATCCTGGCCAAACTGCTGGCCATCATGGACGTCACCCACCCTCTGCATGCCATGGTTATGATGCAGAGGAGCACTTTCAGTCACAGACTGATCCCACCACAGTGTGCCAGAGAGCGCTACAGGAGGTCCTTCCTGCCGGTGGCTATTAGACTATTTAATGCCTCACCGGGGTGCCGTGCCGTCGTCAACATAGACCTGGAACTGTTGGGGTGCTAGGACCTAGTTTAACAATTAGGCATCCATCCGTGAGTAACTCTGGTCCGTAATCACTCATTCACTCAGGACTTATTTATTAATTCAGGTCTGTATATACAGTGGGGAGAACAAGTATTTGATACACTGCCGATTTTGCAGGTTTTCCTACTTACAAAGCATGTAGAGGTCTGTAATTTTTATCATAGGTACTCAACTGTGAGAGACGGAATCTAAAACAAAAATCCAGAAAATCACATTGTATGATTTTTAAATAATTAATTTGCATTTTATTGCATGACATAAGTATTTGATCACCTACCAACCAGTAAGAATTCCGGCTCTCACAGACCTGTTAGATTTTCTTTAAGAAGCCCTCCTGTTCTCCACTCATTACCTGTATTAACTGCACCTGTTTGAACTCGTTACCTGTATAAAAGACACCTGTCCACACACTCAATCAAACAGACTCCAACCTCTCCACAATGGCCAAGACCAGAGAGCTGTGTAAGGACATCAGGGATAAAATTGTAGACCTGGACAAGGCTGGGATGGGCTACAGGACAATAGGCAAGCAGCTTGGTGAGAAGGCAACAACTGTTGGCGCAATTATTAGAAAATGGAAGAAGTTCAAGATGACGGTCAATCTCCCTCGGTCTGGGGCACCGTGCAACTCAATGATCATGAGGAAGGTGAGGGATCAGCCCAGAACTACACAGCAGGACCTGGTCAATGACCTGAAGAGAGCTGGGACCACAGTCTCAAAGAAAACCATTAGTAACACACTACGCCGTCATGGATTAAAATCCTGCAGCGTACGCAAGGTCCCCCTGCTCAAGCCAGCGCATGTCCAGGCCCGTCTGAAGTTTGCCAATGACCATCTGGATGATCCAGAGGAGGAATGGGAGAAGGTCATGTGGTCTGATGAGACAAAAATATACCTTTTTTGTCTAAACTCCACTCGCCGTGTTTGAAGGAAGAAGAAGGATGAGTACAACCCCAAGAACACCATCCCAACCGTGAAGCATGGAGGTTGAAACATCATTCTTTGGGGATGCTTTTCTGCAAAGGGGACAGGACGACTGCACCGTATTGAGGAGAGGATGGATGGGGCCATGTATCATGAGATCTTGGCCAACAACCTCCTTCCCTCAGTAAGAGCATTGAAGATGGGTCGTGGCTGGGTCTTCCAGCATGACAACGACCCGAAACACACAGCCAGGGCAACTAAGGAGTGGCTCCTTAAGAAGCATCTCAAGGTCCTGGAGTGGCCTAGCCAGTCTCCAGACCTGAACCCAATAGAACATTTTTGGAGGGAGCTGAAAGTCCGTATTGCCCAGCGACAGCCCCGAAACCTGAAGGATCTGGAGAAGGTCTGTATGGAGGAGTGGGCCAAAATCCCTGCTGCAGTGTGTGCAAACCTGGTCAAGAACTACAGGAAACGTATGATCTCTGTAATTGAAAACAAAGGTTTCTGTACCAAATATTAAGTTCTGCTTTTCTGATGTATCAAATACTTATGTCATGCAATAAAATGCAAATTAATTACTTAAAAATCATGTGATTTTCTGGATTTTTGTTTTAGATTCCGTCACTCACAGTTGAAGTGTACCTATGATAAAAATTACAGACCTCTACATGATTTGTAAGTGGGAAAACCTGCAAAATCGGCAGTGTATCAAATACTTGTTCTCCCCACTGTACATATTCATGTACAGTTGTTATATCACGTGCAATATTGTAAGTAATTATTGGACTTAACTTACGTAGTCATTCACTCAGGAATACGTATTAGTATCCTGTCAGTTGTATCTTTTCTCATTGCTTTTAGTATATCGAATGCGTAATACGTGCATTTATCTGTAATTAAACCCTGCACACTAAGGACTGTATTTTAAGGGAATTACTATTATTACCCTCACTTATATCATATGCATTTTTAGCTATTGAAGTATTTCTCTGCCATCGACCTGTATATTATAGTTAACCATCCAACATCCACCAATGTATAGTGTACATATTCAGCCATCCACCCATACTATGCTATGTCTTTTTATAGCTTTTTTCACTCCAGACTTCTTGTATTTCTATACTTTTTCATACTGCCGCTCTATGTATCATGTATCGTGTATCTGTCTTTTGTGTATTTTCGTTCTGGCATTTTGCACCTGCCCTGTGTTTTGTTGTCTATCTATCTATCTATCTATCTATCTATCTATCTATCTATCTATCTATCTATCTATCTATCTATCTATCTATCTATCTATCTATCTATCTATCTATCTATCTATCTATCTATCTATCTATCTATCTATCTATCTATCTATCTATCTATCTATCTATCTATCTATATCTCCATTATCCTATCTGTCACAAGTTGGTATTGACAGAGACCAAGGCGCAGCACAGTTGAAGATCGTTTAATATGTTATTTGACTAAATCACAAAACTGACGAACTATACAAATAAACACGATGCACACAAAACTGAAAACACACTTCCTGTCACCGTGACTGGAGATATAATGACTCACAACCAGGTGTGGAACATACAAACCTATATAGGATCCCTAATTAGAGACGATGACCCACAACCAGGTGTGGAACATACAAACCTATATAGGATCCCTAATTAGAGACGATGACCCACAACCAGGTGTGGAACATACAAACATATGTAGGATCCCTAATTAGAGACGATGACCCACAACCAGGTGTGGAACATACAAACCTATATAGGATCCCTAATTAGAGACGATGACCCACAACCAGGTGTGGAACATACAAACCTATATAGGATCCCTAATTAGAGACGATGACCCACAACCAGGTGTGGAACATACAAACCTATATAGGATCCCTAATTAGAGACGATGACCCACAACCAGGTGTGGAACATACAAACATATGTAGGATCCCTAATTAGAGACGATGCACTGCAGCTGCCTCTAATTAGGGATCCAACACAAAACATCACATAGAAACGGAAAATAGGGACCTGTCAGACTCTGACCATGGATACATAGAGAAGCAAAAGCCTGACACTATCATAAATGTTTATCTCCATTATCTTATCCTACATTTACCTCCATGATCTTATCCTACATTTACCTCCATGATCTTATCCTACATTTACCTCCATTATCTTATCCTACATTTACCTCCATTATCTTATCCTACATTTACCTCCATGATCTTATCCTACATTTACCTCCATGATCTTATCCTACATTTACCTCCATGATCTTATCCTACATTTACCTCCATGATCTTATCCTACATTTACCTCCATTATCTTATCCTACATTTACCTCCATGATCTTATCCTACATTTACCTCCATGATCTTATCCTACATTTACCTCCATTATTCTATCCTACGGCTATCTCCATTATCCAGTCCTACGGCTATCTCCATTATCCAGTCCTACGTTTATCTCCATTATCCAGTCCTACGGCTATCTCCATTATCCAGTCCTACGTTTTTCTCCATTATTCTATCCTACGGCTATCTCCATTATCCAGTCCTACGGCTATCTCCATTATCCTGGCCCACGTTTATCTCCATTACAGTATCCTATCCTACATGTATCTACATTATTCTATCCTACATGAATTGGGGCGGCAGGTAGCCGAGTGGTTAGAGCGTTGAATCCCAGAGATGACGAGGTAAAAACTCTGTCGTTCTGCCCCTGAACAAGTCAGTTAACCCACTGTTCCCAGGCTGTCATTGTTCTTAACTGACTTGCCTAGTTAATTAAAGGTTACATAAAACATGAATCTCTTACTGTAACCTGCTCCTATACACATCATAAAGCCAGTGGTTTGCATTTCTCTGTTCCACTCTTCTCCCTTTCAGCCGAGGATCAGGCAGGCTTGCCAGTCAACATGTGTGACTGGGACTAACACTTCAATAGCACTAAGAAGGAGTCATTATAAAGGCTAAATACACAGCACTGATCTTAGAGCTAAGTAACATGTCTGTATATTTAAAAAAGAATCTACAGAGCTACATAACTGGCCTATAAGAGCTTATGATGACATAAGGCCTATAACAGCACATAATACAGTAATAAGAGTAACACACTCACCTCCCCAGCTCTTCACCAATCTCATAGAAGTCTTCTACCTTCTGTTGCTTGAAAACAGCCATGTCCTCATTGATGGTCGATACGTCCTTGTAAACATGTAACACTGATTTCAGTCTGTCTTCAGTCTGAGTGACACAACGAGAGAGAAGAAGAGCAGCATACAGTACTGAGGACTGACATCTCTACCCACATGTCCTAGCTTGCTACTCTACATTCCAGTTCAAACAAAAAAGGAGGTGCAACTCCATGTGTTCCATAAACCAGGATAGGATCATTCTGAAGGCTGAGCCAGGATAGGATCATTCTGAAGGCTGAGCCAGGATAGGATCATTCTGAAGGCTGAGCCAGGATAGGATCATTCTGAAGGCTGAGCCAGGATAGGATCATTCTGAAGGCTGAGCCAGGATAGGATCATTCTGAAGGCTGAGCCAGGATAGGATCATTCTGAAGGCTGAGCCAGGATAGGATCATTCTGAAGGCTGAGCCTAACACTACAGGCCAATGGGCATGACTATGGCCTTGGAGAAAAAAACTATTAGGCCACTCAGGCTGCATCCCTATTATGCAAATTACGACACAAAGCCTGAATCTAAATATCACTGTTGGTTTAACAGGGCTTAATTATTATGCAAATTACGACACAAAGCCTGAATCTAAATGTCAAATGAACAACATTAGCAGCATTAACAGCTCTAACATATATAGTTCTGTGTTTGAGCTGTTCTTGTCTATTCATGTTCTGTATTAGGTCATGTTTACTGGTTTGTGTTCTGGACCCCAGGAAGAGTAGCTGCTGCTTTCACAACAGCTGATGGGATCCTAATAAAATACCAAATACCAAACAGAATTAACCACATTAAAGTAGCAAACCTGAATATTCAAAAGCCAAAAAGTAGTTTTACAGAAATTACACTTTTTCAGAGGAAGTAGTGGAAGATTGAGCATAAAAAATGTACTATGATCATGATCATTTAATGAATAATTTAAAGTATAATGAATGATTTTCAAGTTGCCTTTAAGATTTGTTGAACAAACATTCTCCATCCGTGTATCAATAAGGGCTGTAACACCATTACAACTTGAAGGGACAGTTTCCTTGTAAGAACAATGTAACAGCAACTATACTAGGTAAGCTGTAACAAAGTTATTGATGTGTTCTTACCTTATATGATATCAAAGGAAATAGCTGGTCTCGTTGCTGGAGTTAGTAATATCACTCCTTTAATCTGATGTCTGTGACTCTGACTGCGCTCCTGTGTATTCAGTGTGTTGTGTCTGTCTCCTCCGAGCACAGACACAGACTGGGCTCTGTGTCTCTGAGCAGTGACACATGTCTATGTTACCTGCCCAAGTCTGAAAATGATGCCATCTGTTGGCTACACATGAAACTCCACTGTGACACAGGAAGGACACTGTGGGGCTTGAGAGACAGAAAGTGACCATCAGAATGTCTTCAAATGTTCTTCTGCCTTTTACATACACTACCGTTTAAAAGTTTGGGGTCACAAAGCACATTTTTGGTCCATTAAAATAACATCAAATTGATCAGAAATACAGTGTAGACATTGTTAATGTTGTAAATGACTATTGTAGCTGGAAACGGCTGATTTTTTATGGAATATCAACATAGGCGTACAGGGGGTACCAGGTAATTTACGGAACACTACATAAAGAGAGACACCACAACACTACATAAAGAGAGACACCACAACACTACGTAAAGAGAGACACCACAACACTACATAAAGAGAGACACCACAACACTACATAAAGAGAGACACCACAACACTACATAAAGAGAGACACCACAACACTACATAAAGAGAGACACCACAACACTACATAAAGAGAGACACCACAACACTACATAAAGAGAGACAAAACAACACTACATAAAGAGAGACACCACAACACTACATAAAGAGAGACACCACAACACTACATAAAGAGAGACACCACAACACTACATAAAGAGACACCACAACACTACATAAAGAGAGACACCACAACACTACATAAAGAGAGACAAAACAACACTACATAAAGAGAGACAAAACAACACTACATAAAGAGAGACAAAACAACACTACATAAAGAGAGACACCACAACACTACATAAAGAGAGACACCACAACACTACATAAAGAGAGACAAAACAACACTACATAAAGAGAGACAAAACAACACTACATAAAGAGAGACACAACAACACTACATAAAGAGAGACACCACAACACTACATAAAGAGAGACAAAACAACACTACATAAAGAGAGACACCACAACACTACATAAAGAGAGACACCACAACACTACATAAAGAGAGACAAAACAACACTACATAAAGAGAGACACCACAACACTACATAAAGAGAGACAAAACAACACTACATAAAGAGAGACAAAACAACACTACATAAAGAGAGACACCACAACACTACATAAAGAGAGACAAAACAACACTACATAAAGAGAGACACCACAACACTACATAAAGAGAGACACCACAACACTACATAAAGAGAGACACCACAACACTACATAAAGAGACACCACAACACTACATAAAGAGAGACACCACAACACTACATAAAGAGAGACAAAACAACACTACATAAAGAGAGACACCACAACACTACATAAAGAGAGACAAAACAACACTACATAAAGAGAGACAACACAACACTACATAAAGAGAGACAAAACAACACTACATAAAGAGAGACAAAACAACACTACATAAAGAGAGACACCACAACACTACATAAAGAGAGACAACACAACACTACATAAAGAGAGACACCACAACACTACATAAAGAGAGACAAAACAACACTACATAAAGAGAGACAACACAACACTACATAAAGAGAGACAAAACAACACTACATAAAGAGAGACAAAACAACACTACATAAAGAGAGACACCACAACACTACATAAAGAGAGACAACACAACACTACATAAAGAGAGACAACACAACACTACATAAAGAGAGAAATTTATCTGTAATTAAACCCTGCGCACTAAGGACTGTATTTTAAGGGAATTACTATTATTACCCTAAATGATATCATACACACATTTAGCTATTAAAGTATCTCTTCCTGTCATTTACCTGTACAGTTAATGTAACCATGCAAATATTCACTTATCTGTAAATATAACAGTATATTTACCTGTACAGTTAATGTAACCATGCTAATATTCACTTACCTGTTCATTTAACCAGACTGTCTATTAAGTAAACTATTATTACCCTCACTGATATCATACGCATTTTTAGCTATTGAAGTATTTCTCTGCCATCGACCTGTATAGTATAGTTAACCATCCAACATCCACCAATGTATAGTGTACATATTCAGCCAACCACCCATACTATGCTATGTCTTTTTATAGCTTTTTTTCACTCCAGACTTCTTGTATTTCTATACTTTTTCATACTGCCGCTCTATGTATCATGTATCTGTCTTTTGTGTATTTTCGTTCTTGCATTTTGCACCTGCCCTGTGTTTTGTTGTAGCTGCTTGACAAAGAAATGTCCCCTCGGGGATCAATAAAGTATCTATCTATCTATCTATCTATATTCCATTAACAATGTCTACACTGTATTTCTAAGTGACCCAAACTTTTGAACGATAGTGTATGTAAAAGGTAGAAGAAGATACTAGACAGTAACAGTAGTATACTGTAGGTAAAGGAGAGATAATAGACAGTAACAGTAGTATACTGTAGGTAAAGGAGAGATAATAGACAGTAACAGTAGTATACTGTAGGTAAAGGAGAGATAATAGACAGTAACAGTAGTATACTGTAGGTAAAGGAGAGATAATAGACAGTAACAGTAGTATACTGTAGGTAGGGGTAAAGGAGAGATAATAGACAGTAACAGTAGTATACTGTAGGTAGGGGTAAAGGAGAGATAATAGACAGTAACAGTAGTATACTGTAGGTAAAGGAGAGATAATAGACAGTAACAGTAGTATACTGTAGGTAGGGGTAAAGGAGAGATAATAGACAGTAACAGTAGTATACTGTAGGTAAAGGAGAGATAATAGACAGTAACAGTAGTATACTGTAGGTAGGGGTAAAGGAGAGATAATAGACAGTAACAGTAGTATACTGTAGGTAAAGGAGAGATAATAGACAGTAACAGTAGTATACTGTAGGTAGGGGTAAAGGAGAGATAACAGACAGTAACAGTAGTATACTGTAGGTAAAGGAGAGATAATAGACAGTAACAGTAGTATACTGTAGGTAAAGGAGAGATAATAGACAGTAACAGTAGTATACTGTAGGTAAAGGAGAGATAAGACAGTAACAGTAGTATACTGTAGGTAAAGGAGAGATAATAGACAGTAACAGTAGTATACTGTAGGTAGGGGTAAAGGAGAGATAATAGACAGTAACAGTAGTATACTGTAGGTAGGGGTAAAGGAGAGATAATAGACAGTAACAGTAGTATACTGTAGGTAAAGGAGAGATAATAGACAGTAACAGTAGTATACTGTAGGTAAAGGAGAGATAATAGACAGTAACAGTAGTATACTGTAGGTAAAGGAGAGATAATAGACAGTAACAGTAGTATACTGTAGGTAAAGGAGAGATAATAGACAGTAACAGTAGTATACTGTAGGTAAAGGAGAGATAATAGACAGTAACAGTAGTATACTGTAGGTAAAGGAGAGATAATAGACAGTAACAGTAGTATACTGTAGGTAGGGGTAAAGGAGAGATAATAGACAGTAACAGTAGTATACTGTAGGTAAAGGAGAGATAATAGACAGTAACAGTAGTATACTGTAGGTAGGGGTAAAGGAGAGATAATAGACAGTAACAGTAGTATACTGTAGGTAAAGGAGAGATAATAGACAGTAACAGTAGTATACTGTAGGTAGGGGTAAAGGAGAGATAATAGACAGTAACAGTAGTATACTGTAGGTAAAGGAGAGATAATAGACAGTAACAGTAGTATACTGTAGGTAAATGAGAGATAATAGACAGTAACAGTAGTATACTGTAGGTAGGGGTAAAGGAGAGATAATAGACAGTAACAGTAGTATACTGTAGGTAGGGGTAAAGGAGAGATAATAGACAGTAACAGTAGTATACTGTAGGTAAAGGAGAGATAATAGACAGTAACAGTAGTATACTGTAGGTAGGGGTAAAGGAGAGATAATAGACAGTAACAGTAGTATACTGTAGGTAGGGGTAAAGGAGAGATAATAGACAGTAACAGTAGTATACTGTAGGTAGGGGTAAAGGAGAGATAATAGACAGTAACAGTAGTATACTGTAGGTAAAGGAGAGATAATAGACAGTAACAGTAGTATACTGTAGGTAGGGGTAAAGGAGAGATAATAGACAGTAACAGTAGTATACTGTAGGTAGGGGTAAAGGAGAGATAATAGACAGTAACAGTAGTATACTGTAGGTAGGGGTAAAGGAGAGATAACAGACAGTAACAGTAGTATACTGTAGGTAGGGGTAAAGGAGAGATAATAGACAGTAACAGTAGTATACTGTAGGTAGGGGTAAAGGAGAGATAACAGACAGTAACAGTAGTATACTGTAGGTAGGGGTAAAGGAGAGATAATAGACACCTGTCTAGCAGAGAGTAGTAGCACCACCTGTCTAGCAGAGAGTAGCAGCACCACCTGTCTAGCAGAGAGTAGTTGCACCACCTGTCTAGCAGAGAGTAGTAGCACCACCTGTCTAGCAGAGAGTAGTAGCACCACCTGTCTAGCAGAGGAGTAGCAGCACCACCTGTCTAGCAGAGGAGTAGCAGCACCACCTGTCTAGCAGAGAGTAGTAGCACCACCTGTCTAGCAGAGAGTAGTAGCAGCACCTGGCTAGCAGAGAGTAGTAGCACCACCTGTCTAGCAGAGAGTAGTAGCACCACCTGGCTAGCAGAGGAGTAGCAGCACCACCTGGCTAGCAGAGGAGTAGCAGCACCACCTGTCTAGCAGAGGAGTAGCAGCACCACCTGTCTAGCAGAGAGTAGTAGCACCACCTGGCTAGCAGAGGAGTACCAGCACCTGTCTAGCAGAGAGTAGTAGCACCACCTGTCTAGCAGAGGAGTAGCAGCACCACCTGTCTAGCAGAGGAGTAGCAGCACCACCTGTCTAGCAGAGAGTAGTAGCACCACCTGGCTAGCAGAGTAGCAGCACCACCTGTCTAGCAGAAAGTAGTAACACCACCTGGCTAGCAGAGTAGCAGCACCACCTGTCTAGCAGAGAGTAGTAGCACCACCTGTCTAGCAGAGAGTAGTAGCACCACCTGTCTAGCAGAGGAGTAGTAGCACCACCTGTCTAGCAGAGAGTAGTAGCAGCACCTGTCTAGCAGAGAGTAGCAGCACCTGTCTAGCAGAGAGTAGTAGCACCACCTGTCTAGCAGAGAGTAGTAGCACCACCTGTCTAGCAGAGAGTAGTAGCACCACCTGTCTAGCAGAGAGTAGTAGCACCACCTGTCTAGCAGAGAGTAGTAACACCACCTGTCTAGCAGAGAGTAGCAGAACCTGACTAGCAGAGAGTAGTAGCACCACCTGTCTAGCAGAGAGTAGTAGCACCACCTGTCTAGCAGAGAGTAGTTGCACCACCTGTCTAGCAGAGAGTAGTAGCACCACCTGTCTAGCAGAGAGTAGTTGCACCACCTGTCTAGCAGAGAGTAGTAGCACCACCTGTCTAGCAGAGAGTAGTTGCACCACCTGTCTAGCAGAGAGTAGTAGCACCACCTGTCTAGCAGAGAGTAGTTGCACCACCTGTCTAGCAGAGAGTAGTAGCACCACCTGTCTAGCAGAGAGTAGTTGCACCACCTGTCTAGCAGAGAGTAGTAGCACCACCTGTCTAGCAGAGAGTAGTAGCACCACCTGGCTAGCAGAGAGTAGTAGCACCACCTGACTAGCAGAGAGAAGTAGCACCACCTGTCTAGCAGAGAGTAGTAGCACCTGTCTAGCAGAGAGAAGTAGCACCACCTGGCTAGCAGAGAGTAGTAGCACCTGTCTAGCAGAGAGTAGTAGCACCACCTGTCTAGCAGAGAGTAGTAGCACCACCTGACTAGCAGAGAGTAGTAGCACCTGTCTAGCAGAGAGTAGTAGCACCACCTGGCTAGCAGAGGAGTAGCAGCACCTGTCTAGCAGAGAGTAGTAACAGCACCTGTCTAGCAGAGAGTAGTAGCATCACCTGTCTAGCAGAGAGTAGTTGCACCACCTGGCTAGCAGAGTAGCAGCACCACCTGTCTAGCAGAGTAGCAGCACCACCTGGCTAGCAGAGTAGCAGCACCACCTGTCTAGCAGAGTAGCAGCACCACCTGTCTAGCAGAGGAGTAGCAGCACCTGTCTAGCAGAGTAGCAGCACCACCTGTCTAGCAGAGAGTAGTAGCACCACCTGGCTAGCAGAGAGTAGTAGCACCACCTGTCTAGCAGAGAGTAGTAGCACCACCTGGCTAGCAGAGAGTAGTAGCACCACCTGGCTAGCAGAGAGTAGTAGCACCACCTGACTAGCAGAGAGTAGTAGCACCACCTGGCTAGCAGAGAGTAGTAGCACCACCTGACTAGCAGAGTAGTAGCACCACCTGACTAGCAGAGGAGTAGCAGCACCTGGCTAGCAGAGAGTAGTAGCACCACCTGTCTAGCGGAGAGTAGTAGCACCACCTGGCTAGCAGAGAGTAGTAGCACCTGTCTAGCAGAGAGTAGCAGCACCACCTGTCTAGCAGAGAGTAGTAGCAGCACCTGTCTAGCAGAGTAGTAGCACCACCTGTCTAGCAGAGAGTAGTAGCACCACCTGTCTAGCAGAGAGTAGTAGCACCACCTGTTCTAGCAGAGGAGTAGCAGCACCACCTGTCTAGCAGAGAGTAGTTGCACCACCTGTCTAGCAGAGAGTAGTAGCACCACCTGTCTAGCAGAGAGTAGTAGCACCACCTGGCTAGCAGAGAGTAGTAGCACCACCTGGCTAGCAGAGAGTAGTAGCACCACCTGTCTAGCAGAGAGTAGCAGCACCACCTGTCTAGCAGAGAGTAGTAGCACCACCTGGCTAGCAGAGGTACAGAGACTCTGTACTGGTACCCCTGTATATAGCCTCCTCACATTGACTCTGTACTGGTACTTCCTGTATATAGCCTCCTCACATTGACTCTGTACTGGTACTTCCTGTATAAAGCCTCCTCACCTTGACTCTGTACTGGTACCTCCTGTATATAGCCTCCTCACATTGACTCTGTACTGGTACCTCCTGTATATAGCCTCCTCACATTGACTCTGTACTGGTACTTCCTGTATATAGCCTCCTCACATTGACTCTGTACTGGTACTTCCTGTATATAACCTCCTCACATTGACTCTGTACTGGTACTTCCTGTATAAAGCCTCCTCACATTGACTCTGTACTGGTACTTCCTGTATATAGCCTCCTCACATTGACTCTGTAATGGTACCACCTTTATATAGCCTCCTCACACTGTAAGGTCTACACCTGTTGTATTGTTGGTTAAGGGCTTGTTAGTAAGCATTTCACTGTAAGGTCTACACCTGTTGTATTGTTGGTTAAGGGCTTGTTAGTAAGCATTTCACTGTAAGGTCTACACCTGTTGTATTGTTGGTTAAGGGCTTGTTAGTAATCATTTCACTGTAAGGTCTACACCTGTTGTATTGTTTGTTAAGGGCTTGTTAGTAAGCATTTCACTGTAAGGTCTACACCTGTTGTATTGTTGGTTAAGGGCTTGTTAGTAAGCATTTCACTGTAAGGTCTACACCTGTTGTATTGTTGGTTAAGGGCTTGTTAGTAAGCATTTCACTGTAAGGTCTACACCTGTTGTATTGTTGGTTAAGGGCTTGTTAGTAAGCATTTCACTGTAAGGTCTACACCTGTTGTATTGTTGGTTAAGGGCTTGTTAGTAAGCATTTCACTGTAAGGTCTACACCTGTTGTATTATTGGTTAAGGGCTTGTAGGTAAGCATTTCACTGTAAGGTCTACACCTGTTGTATTGTTGGTTAAGGGCTTGTTAGTAAGCATTTCACTGTAAGGTCTACACCTGTTGTATTGTTGGTTAAGGGCTTGTTAATCAGCATTTCACTGTAAGGTCTACACCTGTTGTATTTGACTTGACCGTGATGCTACCTGCTGCTTATGGCTGTGATGGATCTGTACTCTGGCCGTGTTGTGGTAAGTGGTAGCAATGCATCAGTCCAGATCTCTGATTAAATACACTACATGACCATATGTATGTGGACATCTCATTCCAAAATCATTAATATGGAGTTGGTCCCTCCTTTGCTGCTATAACAGCCTCCACTCTTCTGGGAAGGCTTTCCACTAGATGTTGGAACATTGCTGCTGGGACTTGCTTCCATTCAGCCACGGGCATTAGTGAGGTCGGGCACTGATGTTGGGCGTTTAGGCCTGGCTCGCAGTCGGCATTCCAATTCATCCCAAAGGTGTTCGATGGAGTTGGGGTCAGGGCTCTGTGCAGGCCAGTCAAATTCTTCCAGACCAATCTCTACAAACCATTTCTGTATGGACCTCGCTTTGTGCACGGGGGCATTGTCATGCTGAAACATACTGAACCAGGTTTTCCTCTAGGATTTTGCCTGTGCTTGGCGCCATTCAGTTTATTTGTATCCTGAAAAAATCCCCAGTCCTTAATGATTACAAGAATACCCATAACATGATGCAGCCACCACTATGCTTGAACATATGGAGAGCGGTACTCAGTAATGTGTTGGATTTTCCCCAAACTTAACACTTTATTCAGAACAAAAAGTTAATTGCTTTGTCACATTTTTTATAGTTTTAATTTAGTGCCTTATTGCAAACAGGAAGCATGTTTTGTAATATTATTATTCTGTTCAGGCTTCCTTCTTTTCACTCTGTCATTTAGGTTAGTATTGTGGACTAACTACAATGTTGTTGATCCATCCACAGTTTTTGTCACACCAGCCTTCGCTTTCTCCTGTCCAGCTCAGGCGTTCGGCGTCACCGGCTTTTCTTTATTTTACTTTAAAATCATACAAACATTTATTTTGTACAAGAGTGAGTGCAGGTGCAAAAGAGGTAGGGCCATAAAAAATGACAAATACAGTACAGGGTACAAATACAGGGTGTAAATTCAATGTGAACAAAACTCCAGGGTACAACAATGTGCCATTTCCTATGTATGGAAGCCCCACTACTGTGGACAGTTGAGTCCACACTTAAGTATTTGAATTGGCACAACAATGTTGGATGAATTGAATTTAAATAAATATAGATACACGACACTACAGCAACAGGATACGGCGGTTGTGCTGTCTGGAAAAAAAACGGTCCACAAATACATCAAGATCCAGAGCCTTGGCCCTTCTGGACTCTATGCTCAGGACACCAAGATCACTGAGTCTCTCATCAGTAGTGGTGGACCGCAGGAAGGTTTTTATCAGTTTCAGTGTGGAGAAACTGCATTCGCAAGAGTCTGAGCTTACAGGAAGGGTTACTACAATCTTGCAGAGTCTAAAGAGCTCAAAGAAAACTTCCCTGTATGGCTCAATAAAACAAACCAGCTCAACTGTACTTGATTTGCACTCTGTATTTAGATTTTCTATTGTGTTTTTACCATGTTTGTTTAATGTGTAACTCTGTGTTGTTTTTGTCTCACTGCTTTGCTTTGTCTTGGCCAGGTCGCAGTTGCAAATGAGAACTTGTTCTCAACTGGCCTACCTGGTTAAATAAAGGTGAAAAAAAAATAAAAAAAATAAACTGGACTGCATGGCTTTTTAACTTCACCACTCTGTATTTTTCTGTCCAAAACTCTTAAATTGATGGAGCTCATGCCCTAAATCATCAATGTCTGCATTATACAAACGGCCAAATGAAAAAACATTGCTCTCCTTTAAAAAAGCATCCCTCTGGGGGCTGAGAGACTGTATGCTTCTCATGAGCTCACAGTTGGTATTGGAGAAACGTCTGTTCAACTCATTGAGCATGCTGTCAATTACAGGATAGAATAATGACGTGCGAAACATATCTTTGTCACGTTCTACCTCCCTCTGACCAACAGTGCTTAGTGTGCAGTAGCCACGGAGTCTAGAACTCAGCATTTTCTGACGTTGCAGAATCACACTGCTCACAAATATTCAATGCTTCATCCCACAACGTATCAAAGAAAGACTCCTGTCTGTGGTCATTCAATGTCTGGACTAAAGCATTTACTAAGTCAACAGCTCTTGACAGATCAACAGTTTGTGACTAACATGTCAGAAAGTAGCTTTGTCTCCCCAAACAACTTACGCAGAGTAACAAGATGCACAACAAATTCTAGGTCAATTTGAGCCAGAAGACCTCGGGCCTCAACAGTTTTTTCACCATGACGTTCTTGAGCAATCTCTTGCAGTAGTCGTTTAAGGGCAGGTAGAGTCCATAATATTACGCAGGGCTAGAAATCGGCATGCCCAACGTGTGTCGCTTAAACGTTGCAGCTCTCTTGTTCTGCCATACATTTCTCTTTGGAGAGACAGCCATTTTGGTGCACATATGAGGCAGAGGTAAAAATATAAAGACTGTAACAAAGAAAAAAACTCTTTCTGGGACACTTTTGACTACATCAACCAACAGTGAATTGAGACAATGTGCACTACAATGGATGTAGAAGACAGTTTAGCCTGTTCTTTGATCCTTGCCTGAACCCCTGAACCCTTACCGCTCATAACGGCAGCGCCATCGTACGCTTGGCCTACGAGGTTATTTTTGTAGTTCAGGCCATAACGTTCCAGTAAGTGCACTATTTTTCCAGTAAGCCCTGCTGCATCTAAGCTCTCTGCAGATTCAAAATGGAGACAACTCTCCTTAATGGCCCCATTGTAATAGTACCTGAGTGTGAAAGAAATCTGTTCCCTTTTTGAAATATCCTTTGTTTCATCTGCCATGATGCTAAAAACCTGTTCTTCACTTCTTCTATGATTTCAGACCGAACCATCTCTGCCAAACAACCCAAAACCTCATTCTGGATGATCTTGCTTGTGTACTTGGCATTGTGAATGGAAGTTAATCTTCTCTTAACGAGTGGGTCGTGGTTAGCAACTGTTTTAAGAATTTCCCTAAAGTTTCCTTTGTTATTGGACTCTTCAGATTCATCATGTCCTCTTTGTGCTATGTGTTGTGTAGCTGTGAGTAACAGCACTTCCCCAACTGTTTTAATGTATGCCTGATTGTCTTGTACTGGTTCAGTGTGTTCTTTGTCAAGAAGATCTGCTAGTGTTGCATCAGTTTTAACAGCTCTTTGATAATCCCTCCATGCGATCATTGCACACTTGTGTCGTTCAGACTTTGCATGTAATGAAAACCCTAGTTGCTTTTTTCCAGTTTCTAAAACCAGGTGTTGAAACAAAAACAGTGTCTGGGGCATTTGGTGTGTTGAAATGTCTACATGCATAGCAATATGTAGAGTCCATCATGACAGAATACTCAAGCCATGGATGAAGATTATACCAGTTTGGCCTGAAGCTCCGTCTTGTCCCCCATCAAAGTGGTTGGGAATATATTCAAGTTGGGCTGCTGTACTGGTACATCATTCTTGGACTTGCTGATATCTGTAGAAAGATGTACAGTAAACATAGGGCACAACTACAACATTTATTTACTTATACATGTATATCTGCATGTATTTCAAAATGTAGGCCAAGTATTTACTTAAAAAAAGAAACAGAGCCATATTGAGACAAAAAATAATGTACATCAGAAAGCACCATTTTAAGGACACACAGTAGACCTACAATGAAATTATAATGGCACTGCTTTGCAAATAGTAAGAACCTTCATCAAACCTGATGGTGCTGTACTTGATCCACATGGATCCACTTTCTGTCCCTCTGGCTGTTCCTCTCTCTGTCCCTGTATGTTTTCTTCCTCCTTACCATCTTCTTCATGCTCCTCACCCTCTTCTTCATGCTCCTCACCCTCTTCTTCATGCTCCTCACCCTCTGGGATTTCCCTCTCTGTATCAGAGCCCTCAATTTCATCACATGCCCTCTCTCCAACCTCCTCTGGCTCTCCCTCTTCCTGCTCAACTCTCTCAATACCTTGATTTGTTTCTCTCCCTTCTTTGTTTACTGGGGCAAAAAAGGACGCTATGTCCCTTCCTCGTTTCATGATAACTATTAGAAGAAGACAAAATGTAGGGGCATGTATTACCTGTCGTTTTCTAACCATCCCTCCCTATAAATGTATTTGTTATCGCAATGCAACAGCCAAGACGGATGAAGTTACGTGGTTAACATCACAACATTGTGTAGACCTAGCAAGGATACGGACATTTGGATATTCGCTTCTGCTTCGATGAGTTTGCTTAGATATGATTTTCTGATTTTCTATGAAGTTTTTAAACATCTCGAGACCAGCCATTTACAAACTTGATTTCATTATCAGTGTGAGGAACAAAAATAACACGGTTATGTGCAAGAACAACAAGTCACTTACGAGATGAAACCGTTTCGCTTACCTTGGACTCTTGCAACAGGAGACATGAATGGTATCTCCTCTCTCCAAGAGTAGCTGCTGAGCTGTCACTCACCGAGTAGTTGTTGCTGAGCTGTCACTCACCGAGTAGTTGTTGCTGAGCTGTCACTCACCGAGTAGTTGTTGCTGAGCTGTCACTCACCGAGTAGTTGTTGCTGAGCTGTCACTCACCGAGTAGTTGTTGCTGAGCTGTCACTCACCGAGTAGTTGTTGCTGAGCTGTCACTCACCGAGTGGTTGTTGCTGAGCTGTCACTCACCGAGTAGTTGTTGCTGAGCTGTCACTCACCGAGTAGTTGTTGCTGAGCTGTCACTCACCGAGTGGTTGTTGCTGAGCTGTCACTCACCGAGTGGTTGTTGCTGAGCTGTCAGTCAGGGTCTGTCTACAGGATACAAGTTCTGGGTGTCAGTCAGGATACAGGGTCTGGGTGTCAGTCAGGATACAGGGTCTGGGTGTCAGTCAGGATACAGGGTCTGGGTGTCAGTCAGGATACAGTGTCTGGGTGTCAGTCAGGATACAGGGTCTGGGTGTCAGTCAGGATACAGGGTCTGGGTGTCAGTCAGGATACAGGGTCTGGGTGTCAGTCAGGATACAGGGTCTGGGTGTCAGTCAGGATACAGGGTCTGGGTGTCAGTCAGGATACAGGGTCTGGGTGTCAGTCAGGATACAGGGTCTGGGTGTCAGTCAGGATACAGGGTCTGGGTGTCAGTCAGGATACAGGGTCTGGGTGTCAGTCAGGATACAGGGTCTGGGTGTCAGTCAGGATACAGGGTCTGGGTGTCAGTCAGGATACAGTGTCTGGGTGTCAGTCAGGATACAGGGTCTGGGTGTCAGTCAGGATACAGGGTCTGGGTGTCAGTCAGGATACAGTGTCTGGGTGTCAGTCAGGATACAGGGTCTGGGTGTCAGTCAGGATACAGTGTCTGGGTGTCAGTCAGGATACAGGGTCTGCGTGTCAGTCAGGATACAGTGTCTGGGTGTCAGTCAGGATACAGGGTCTGGGTGTCAGTCAGGATACAGTGTCTGGGTGTCAGTCAGGATGCAGGGTCTGGGTGTCAGTCAGGATACAGGGTCTGGGTGTCAGTCAGGATAAAGGGTCTGGGTGTCAGTCAGGATACAGGGTCTGGGTGTCAGTCAGGATACAGTGTCTGGGTGTCAGTCAGGATACAGGGTCTGGGTGTCAGTCAGGATACAGGGTCTGGGTGTCAGTCAGGATACAGGGTCTGGGTGTCAGTCAGGATACAGGGTCTGGGTGTCAGTCAGGATACAGGGTCTGGGTGTCAGTCAGGATACAGGGTCTGGGTGTCAGTCAGGATACAGGGTCTGGGTGTCAGTCAGGATACAGGGTCTGGGTGTCAGTCAGGATACAGGGTCTGGGTGTCAGTCAGGATACAGGGTCTGGGTGTCAGTCAGGATACAGGGTCTGGGTGTCAGTCAGGATACAGGGTCTGGGTGTCAGTCAGGATACAGGGTCTGGGTGTCAGTCAGGATACAGTGTCTGGGTGTCAGTCAGGATACAGGGTCTGGGTGTCAGTCAGGATACAGGGTCTGGGTGTCAGTCAGGATACAGTGTCTGGGTGTCAGTCAGGATACAGGGTCTGGGTGTCAGTCAGGATACAGTGTCTGGGTGTCAGTCAGGATACAGGGTCTGCGTGTCAGTCAGGATACAGTGTCTGGGTGTCAGTCAGGATACAGGGTCTGGGTGTCAGTCAGGATACAGTGTCTGGGTGTCAGTCAGGATGCAGGGTCTGGGTGTCAGTCAGGATAAAGGGTCTGGGTGTCAGTCAGGATACAGGGTCTGGGTGTCAGTCAGGATACAGTGTCTGGGTGTCAGTCAGGATACAGGGTCTGGGTGTCAGTCAGGATACAGGGTCTGGGTGTCAGTCAGGATACAGGGTCTGGGTGTCAGTCAGGATACAGGGTCTGGGTTAGTAGTTGTTGCTGAGCTGTCAGTCAGGATACAGGGTCTGGGTTAGTAGTTGTTGCTGAGCTGTCAGTCAGGATACAGGGTCTGGGTTAGTAGTTGTTGCTGAGCTGTCAGTCAGGATACAGGGTCTGGGTTAGTAGTTGTTGCTGAGCTGTCAGTCAGGATACAGGGTCTGGATTAGTAGTTGTTGCTGAGCTGTCAGTCAGGATACAGGGTCTGGGTTAGTAGTTGTTGCTGAGCTGTCAGTCAGGATACAGGGTCTGGGTTAGTAGTTGTTGCTGAGCTGTCAGTTAGGATACAGGGTCTGGGTTAGTAGTTGTTGCTGAGCTGTCAGTCAGGATACAGGGTCTGGGTTAGTAGTTGTTGCTGAGCTGTCAGTCAGGATACAGAGTCTGGGTTAGTAGTTGTTGCTGAGCTGTCAGTCAGGATACAGGGTCTGGGTTAGTAGTTGTTGCTGAGCTGTCAGTCAGGATACAGGGTCTGTCTACAGGATACAGGGTCTGGGTGTCAGTCAGGATACAGGGTCTGGGTGTCAGTCAGGATACAGGGTCTGTCTACAGGATACAGGGTCTGGGTGTCAGTCAGGATACAGGGTCTGTCTACAGGATACAGGGTCTGTCTACAGGATACAGGGTCTGGGTGTCAGTCAAGATACAGGATCTGGGTGTCTACAGGATACAGGGTCTGGCTGTCTACAGGATACAGGGTCTGGGTGTCTACAGGATACAGGGTCTGGGTGTCTACAGGATACAGGGTCTGTCTACAGGATACAGGGTCTGTCTACAGGATACAGGGTCTGGGCTGTCTACAGGATACAGGGTCTGGGCTGTCTACAGGATACAGGGTCTGGGTGTCTACAGGATACAGGGTCTGGGCTGTCTACAGGATACAGGGTCTGGGCTGTCTACAGGATACAGGGTCTGGGCTGTCTACAGGATACAGGGTCTGGGCTGTCTACAGGATACAGGGTCTGGGCGTCTACAGGATACAGGGTCTGGGCTGTCTACAGGATACAGGGTCTGGGCTGTCTACAGGATACAGGGTCTGGGCTGTCTACAGGATACAGGGTCTGGGCTGTCTACAGGATACAGGGTCTGGGTGTCTACAGGATACAGGGTCTGGGCTGTCTACAGGATACAGGGTCTGGGCTGTCTACAGGATACAGGGTCTGGGCTGTCTACAGGATACAGGGTCTGGGCTGTCTACAGGATACAGGGTCTGGGCTGTCTACAGGATACAGGGTCTGGGCTGTCTACAGGATACAGGGTCTGGGCTGTCTACAGGATACAGGGTCTGGGCTGTCTACAGGATACAGGGTCTGGGCTGTCTACAGGATACAGGGTCTGGGCTGTCTACAGGATACAGGGTCTGGGTGTCTACAGGATACAGGGTCTGGGTGTCTACAGGATACAGGGTCTGGGTGGCTACAGGATACAGGGTCTGGGTGTCTACAGGATACAGGGTCTGGGCTGTCTACAGGATACAGGGTCTGGGCTGTCTACAGGATACAGGGTCTGGGCTGTCTACAGGATACAGGGTCTGGGTGTCTACAGGATACAGGGTCTGGGTGTCTACAGGATACAGGGTCTGGGTGTCTACAGGATACAGGGTCTGGGTGTCTACAGAATACAGGGTCTGGGCTGTCTACAGGATACAGGGTCTGGGCTGTCTACAGGATACAGGGTCTGGGTGTCTACAGGATACAGGGGCTGGGTGTCTACAGGATACAGGGTCTGGGTGTCTACAGGATACAGGGTCTGGGCTGTCTACAGGATACAGGGTCTGGGTGTCTACAGGATACAGGGTCTGGGCTGTCTACAGGATACAGGGTCTGTCTACAGGATACAGGGTCTGGGTGTCTACAGGATACAGGGTCTGTCTACAGGATACAGGGTCTGGGTGTCTACAGGATACAGGGTCTGGGTGTCTACAGGATACAGGGTCTGGGTGTCTACAGGATACAGGGTCTGTCTACAGGATACAGGGTCTGGGTGTCTACAGGATACAGGGTCTGGGCTGTCTACAGGATACAGGGTCTGTCTACAGGATACAGGGTCTGTCTACAGGATACAGGGTCTGTCTACAGGATACAGGGTCGGTCTACAGGATACAGGGTCTGGGTGTCTACAGGATACAGGGTCTGTCTACAGGATACAGGGTATGTCTACAGGATACAGGGTATGTCTACAGGATACAGGGTCTGGGTGTCTACAGGATACAGGGTCTGTCTACAGGATACAGGGTCTGGGTGTCAGTCAGGATACAGGGTCTGTCTGTCTACAGGATACAGGGTCTGTCTGTCTACAGGATACAGGGTCTGTCTGTCTACAGGATACAGGGTCTGTCTGTCTACAGGATACAGGGTCTGTCTGTCTACAGGATACAGGGTCTGTCTGTCTACAGGATACAGGGTCTGTCTACAGGATACAGGGTCTGTCTACAGGATACAGAGTCTGTCTACAGGATACAGAGTCTGTCTACAGGATACAGGGTCTGTCTACAGGATACAGGGTCTGTCTACAGGATACAGGGTCTGTCTGTCTACAGGATACAGGGTCTGTCTACAGGATACAGGGTCTCTCTACAGGATACAGGGTCTGGGTGTCTACAGGATACAGGGTCTGGGTGTCTACAGGATACAGGGTCTGGGTGTCTACAGGATACAGGGTCTGGGCTGTCTACAGGATACAGGGTCTGGGTGTCTACAGGATACAGGGTCTGGGCTGTCTACAGGATACAGGGTCTGTCTACAGGATACAGGGTCTGTCTACAGGATACAGGGTCTGTCTACAGGATACAGGGTCGGTCTACAGGATACAGGGTCTGGGTGTCTACAGGATACAGGGTCTGTCTACAGGATACAGGGTATGTCTACAGGATACAGGGTATGTCTACAGGATACAGGGTCTGGGTGTCTACAGGATACAGGGTCTGTCTACAGGATACAGGGTCTGGGTGTCAGTCAGGATACAGGGTCTGTCTGTCTACAGGATACAGGGTCTGTCTGTCTACAGGATACAGGGTCTGTCTGTCTACAGGATACAGGGTCTGTCTGTCTACAGGATACAGGGTCTGTCTGTCTACAGGATACAGGGTCTGTCTGTCTACAGGATACAGGGTCTGTCTACAGGATACAGGGTCTGTCTACAGGATACAGAGTCTGTCTACAGGATACAGAGTCTGTCTACAGGATACAGGGTCTGTCTACAGGATACAGGGTCTGTCTACAGGATACAGGGTCTGTCTGTCTACAGGATACAGGGTCTGTCTACAGGATACAGGGTCTCTCTACAGGATACAGGGTCTGTCTACAGGATACAGGGTCTGTCTACAGGATACAGGGTCTGTCTACAGGATACAGGGTCTGTCTACAGGATACAGGATACAGGGTCTGTCTACAGGATACAGGGTCTGTCTACAGGATACAGGGTCTGTCTACAGGATACAGGGTCTGTCTACAGGATACAGGATACAGGGTCTGTCTACAGGATACAGGGTCTGTCTACAGGATACAGGGTCTGTCTACAGGATACAGGGTCTGTCTGTCTACAGGATACAGGGTCTGTCTGTCTACAGGATACAGGGTCTGTCTGTCTACAGGATACAGGGTCTGTCTGTCTACAGGATACAGGGTCTGTCTGTCTACAGGATACAGGGTCTGTCTACAGGATACAGGGTCTGTCTACAGGATACAGGGTCTGTCTGTCTACAGGATACAGGGTCTGTCTACAGGATACAGGGTCTGTCTGTCTACAGGATACAGGGTCTGTCTGTCTACAGGATACAGGGTCTGTCTACAGGATACAGGGTCTGTCTGTCTACAGGATACAGGGTCTGTCTGTCTACAGGATACAGGGTCTGTCTACAGGATACAGGGTCTGTCTACAGGATACAGGGTCTGTCTACAGGATACAGGGTCTGTCTACAGGATACAGGGTCTAATTTAAACGTGTAGAACGTTGCGTGGCATTAGTTCCGCTTTTGGCGCTCGCGTGTAAAATCAGAATACATTCAGGGGGGGGGGGCACAGGGGGGCCAGGGACATGTCTACAGAGGCACGGGCCTCCCTAGGCCTCCGTGTAGAACCGCCACTGCACCTGGTTCCAATCCCCACTCTAATATACTATATACTATATACTGGGATTTGTTAAGCACATTTTTACTCCTGAACTTATTTAGGCTTGTCTTTTATTGACTCAACATTTCAGCTTTTCATTTTTTACTAATTTGTAAAACATTAATTTGAAAAACATAATTCCACTTTGACATTATGGGGTGTTGTGTTTAGGCCAGTGACAAAAGCATCTAAATTCAATCCATTTAAATTCAGGCACCGTAGAAAAATCCCCCAAAAACATTTCCACTGCATTTCAGCCCTGCCACAAAAGGACCAGCTGCCATCATGTCAGTGATTGTCTCGTTAACACAGGTGAGAGTGTTGACGAGGACAAGGCTGGAGATCACTCTGTCATGCTGATTGAGTCAAAATAACAGACTGGAAGCTTTAAAAGGAGGGTGGTGCTTGAAATCATTGTTCTTCCTCTGTCAACCATGGTTACCTGCAAGGAAACACGTGCCGTCATCATTGCTTTGCACAAAAAGGGCTTCACAGGCAAGGATATTGCTGCTGGTAAGATTGCACCTAAATCAACCATTTATCGGATCATCAAGAACTTCAAGGAGAGAGGTTCAATTGTTGTGAAGAAGGCGTCAGGGCGCCCAAGAAAGTCCAGCAAGTGCCAGGACCGTCTCCTAAAGTTGATTCAGCTGCGGGATCGGGGAACCACCAGTGCAGAGCTTGCTCAGGAATGGCAGCAGGCAGGTGTGAGTGCATCTGCACGCACAGTGAGGCAAAGAATCTTTGAGGTTGGCCTGGTGTCAAGAAGGGCAGCAAAGAAGCCACTTCTCTCCAGGAAAAACATCAGGGACAGACTGATATTCTGCAAAAGGTACAGGGATTGGACTGCTGAGGACTGGGGTAGAGTCATTTTCTCTGATGAATCCCCTTTCCGATTGTTTGGGCCATCCGGAAAACACCTTGTCCGGAGAAGACAAGGTGAGTGTCACAGTGCGTAGTATTTAAGGGACGATATACGGAGCGCTGGTGAAGTGTCATCCTTTTTATTTTAAATGAGATGTTCTCACGAAGCATTCAAAATAAAATAAGGAGAGTGAAAACAAACACAGACTACAAACAAAACACAGTGACTTACTTTGTGGGCTGCTGGCAGTGCAGACAAACACAACGAACAATGATCCACACACAGGTGGAATTGTGTGGAGCCTAAATACTATCCCCAATCAGAGACAACGCTGGACAGCTGTCTCTGATTGGGGATCATAATCTCCCTAGTTTTGGTGTGAGGACTTGGTTGTGTGCCTCTCTCCTCCCCTAGGTGGGAGTAAGAGGCCTTACCACAACCAAGCCCTCACAGTACCCCCCCTAAGGTGCGGACTCCCGATCGCACAAGATCCCCCCCTCTCCTGAAAGAAAAATGCACAAAAACTAGGGGGGACATGGCGGGGTACTGAGGTGGTTGCTGGTGGGGGCTCCGGTTCCGGCTCCGGGCGTGGCGCAGGCTGTGAGAGTAGCTTCCCTCCTACCTCTCCGTTGCACGCCCGGTCCAGTCCGGACCCCAGCGCGATGATTCCCCCCTCAGTACTCCCGCGTTGCACCAAATCCCTTTTGGACCCTGGTGTGGGAGCCCTCGACCCTGGAGAGGGGCTGACCTCAGGTCCCGGACCGGACCCCGGTGGAGCGGACTGCTCCGGCATGGGGGCGGAGTAGGCGATCGGACCCGGACTGGGCACCTGTGGAGCGGACTGCTCCGGCGCTGGATTGGAGCAGGCTACCGGCCCCGGACTGGGCACCGGTGGAGCGGACTGCTCTGGCACTGGAGCAACGCAGACGACCGGCCCCGGACTGGGCACCGGTGGAGCGGACTGCTCCGGCACTGGAGCGAAGCAGACGACCGGCCCCGGACTGGGCACCGGTGGAGCGGACTGCTCCGGCACTGGAGCGACGCAGATTACCGGCCCCGGACTGGGCACCGGTGGAGCGGACTGCTCCGGCACTGGAGCGACGCATACGACCGGCCCCGGACTGGACACCGGTGGAGCGGACCGCTCTGGCGCTGTACCAGAGCAGACTGCTGGACCCGGATTGGGCTCCGGTGGAGGTTCAGGGCTGCTCACCTTCACCTGAGGTCCCGGGCTGCTGACCCTCACCGGAGGCTTCGGGCTGCTGACCTTCACCGGAGGTCTCGGGCTGCTGACCTTCACCGGAGGTCTCGGGCTGCTGACCTTCACCGGAGGCTTCGGGCTGCTGACCTTCACCGGAGGCTTCGGGCTGCTGACCTTCACCGGAGGCCTCGGGCTGCTGACTTTCACCGGAGGTCTCGGGCTGCTGACCTTAACCGGAGGTCTCGGGCTGCTGACCTTCACCGGAGGTCTCGGGTTGGACGCCATGCCCACCCTGGGTTAGGGTTAGGGTTGTAGGCTCCGTGCGAGGAGTAGGCACGGGGGCGTACTGGACTGGGGGAACGCACCACTGGTCTGATGCGAGGCGCAGGCACGGGCCGTACTGGGCTGGTGGAACGCACCATTGGGTTGGTGCGTTGAGCTGGCACGGGTCGCACCGGGCTGGGGAAACGCACCGTTGGGTTGGTGCGTTGAGCTGGTACGGGTCGCACCGGGCTGGAGACACGCACCATAGAGCTGGTGCGCGAAGCAGGCGCGGGCCGTACCGGGCTGGGGAAACGCACCGTTGGGTTGGTGCGTTGAGCTGGCACGGGTCGCACCGGGCTGGAGACACGCACCATAGAGCTGGTGCGCGGAGCAGGCGCGGGCCGTACCGGGCTATTGTTGCGCACCGATGGTTTGGTGCGCTGAGTCGGTCTCCTCCGTCTCCGACTCTGGACCGGCGCTGGAGGCACCGGACTGGGAACTGGCGCTGGAGCACGACTGTACCTGTCGTCCCTACTCCACCGCCAATCCCCATGCTGTGAGGGTTCCTCCGGGAACCCCCACGAGTGAGGGAACAGAAGCACATCGTCGTCGTCTTCCTCCGACTCCTCTCTGTACTCCTGCTCCCACGGCTGTAGGGGCTCCTCCTGGAACCCCCACGAGTGCAGTGGTCGGGGCTCTTCTCCCTCGATCCCCGACCACCCCCATAGCTGGGCTCCAGGCTGGTCCTTCGCTTTAGCCCGGTGACGTTTCCCCCGTCTTCGGCGCCTCTGCTCCGGACACCAGCCCTCCTCCACCGCACGATAATGGGAGTGTTCCTCCTCGGTAATTTTCCCCATACCAAGGAGGATATCTCCCAAAGTAATCCCCCGTTGCGTCCCAGGGTGGTGGATCATTCTGTCACAGTGCGTAGTATTTAAGGGACGATATACGGAGCGCTGGTGAAGTGTCATCCTTTTTATTTTAAATGAGATGTTCTCACGAAGCATTCAAAATAAAATAAGGAGAGTGAAAACAAACACAGACTACAAACAAAACACAGTGACTTACTTTGTGGGCTGCTGGCAGTGCAGACAAACACAACGAACAATGATAAACACACAGGTGGATTTGTGTGGAGCCTAAATACTATCCCCAATCAGAGACAACGCTAGACAGCTGTCTCTGATTGGGGATCATAATCTCCCTAGTTAGGGTGTGAGGACTTGGTTGTGTGCCTCTCTCCTCCCCTAGGTGGGAGTAAGAGGCCTTACCACAACCAAGCCCTCACAGTGAGCGCTACCATCAGTCCTGTGTCATGCCAACAGTAAAGCATCCTCAGACCATTCATGTGTGGGGTTGCTTCTCAGCCAAGGGAGTGGGCTCACTCACAATTTTGCCTAAGAACACAGCCATGAATAAAGAATGGTACCAACACATCCTCCGAGAGCAACTTCTCCCAACCATCCAAGAACAGTTTGGTGACGACCAATGCCTTTTCCAGCATGATGGAGCACCTTGCCGTAAGGCAAAAGTGATAACTAAGTGGCTCGGGGAACAAAACATCAACATTTTGGGTCCATGGCCAGGAAACTCCCCAGACCTTAATCCCATTGAGAACTTGTGGTCGATCCTCAAGAGGCAGGTGGACAAACAAAAACCCACAACTTCTGACAAACTCCAAGCATTGATTATGCAAGAATGGCCTGCCATCAGTCAGGATGTGGCCCAGAAGTTAATTGACAGCATGCCAGGTGGATTGCAGAGGTCTTGAAAAGGAAGGGTCAACACTGCAAATATGGACTCTTTGCATAAACTGAATGTCATTGTCAATGAAAGCCTTTGACACTTATGGAATACTTGTAATTATACTTCAGTGTTACCATAGTAACTACTGACATAAAGATCTAAGAACACTGAAGCAGCAAACTTTGTGGAGACCAATACTTGTGTCATTCTCAAAACTTTTGGCCACAACTGTATATAATGTGTATTTATGATGACAGCATTAAGACAGATGTGCACAGTAAGCTATAACAATATTTATTGGGTGATCATAATCATACCACTCATAAAATATTCATAAATGTTGATTACATCGTGGTGATAGTGGGCCATTTCTGTCACGCTCAGTTGAATAACAATTCTAATTCTGTGGACATGACATGCAACATTCATAGATAGAACAGAAAGTGTCCTGATGGTTTTGTGGAAGGTTGGCACTAGGACGTAGAGGTTTGCGTTGCTTTGAAAAGAGTGTTAGGATTGAGGAGAGATCATGCTCAATCCTAACAGCTTATTGAATACAGAAAGAAACCAGCTGAGATAGGCAAGTACAATACTGAACAAATAAATCATAGTCAACAATGGAATAATGAAACAAAAACCAAAATATATTGATTGGTCAACAGGAAGGGTATGTTGTGACGTTAAAGTGATTGGTCAACAGGAAGGGTATGTTGTGTTTTTAATGTCAGGTGCAATCCTATTAAATAATCAACCTATATAGGTAAGCTAACAGAGTGAAACCATGGTAGCAGGAAGGATGGGTAACTCATCTAGATGTCAGAAGGTTCCTAGAGAGACCAGCTCTCAGAGACAACACACCTCTCACAGTACATCTACAAGATACTTTTCATGGTTTACATATCATTATGGAATTGTGCTACACGGCAATTCTCCATTTGTATAAAAAAAAAAGTTATATTCAATATAGTCGGACACTCTCAATAATCTAACACTAAATTAAGTGGTTGATATGAAACCATACATTGGTGAAACATACACTGAGTGAACAAAACATTAAGAACACCTTTCATGACAGACTGACCAGGTGAATCCAGGTGAAAGATATGATCCCTTATTGATGTCACTTGTTCAATCCACTTCAATCAGTGTAGATTACGGGGAGGAGACAGGTTCAATCAGTGTAGATTACGGGGAGGAGACAGGTTCAATCAGTGTAGATTACGGGGAGGAGACAGGTTCAATCAGTGTAGATTACGGGGAGGAGACAGGTTCAATCAGTGTAGATTACGGGGAGGAGACAGGTTCAATCAGTGTAGATTACGGGGAGGAGACAGGTTCAAGAAGGATTTTTAAGCCTTGAGACATGGATTGTGTATGTGTGCCATTCAGAGGGTGAATGGGCAAGACAAACGATTTAAGTGCATTTGAATGGGGTCTGGTAGAAGGTTCCAGGTGCACCGGTGTGTCAAGAACTGCAATGCTGCTGGATTTTTTGCGCTCAACAGTTTCCGTGTGTATCAAGAATGGTCCACCACCCAAAGGACATCCAGCCAACTTGACACAACTGTGGAACGCATTGGAGTCAACATGGACCAGCATCCCTGTGGAACACTTTGACACCTTGTTGACGAATTGAGGTCAAAAAGGGGTGTGGGTGTCAACTAAATATTAGGAAGCTGTTCCTAATGTCTGGTATACTCAGCGTAGATATGCTAAAACATTTCAGAACAAATATCAAAGAAATACATTTGATGGCTCTGGAAAACACAAAAATAAGTGAAGAAAAAGTAAATGGAAAATGTAAACAGGAAGAGAAAGACAGATGAGCGATACTCAGACTAGAACATGTAATTAACTCTTCACCACATGCTGGTGATATGATGACAGTATATCATTGCAGAGGGACTTGAAGCTGTGCATAGGTGAAGAACCCACGCCCCGTGACAGGGCCGAGGTGAAGAACCCACGCCCCGTGACAGGGCCGAGGTGAAGAACCCACGCCCTGTGACAGGGCCGAGGTGAAGAACCCACGCCCCGTGACAGGGCCGAGGTGAAGAACCCACGCCCCGTGACAGGGCCGAGGTGAAGAACCCACGCCCCGTGACAGGGCCGAGGTGAAGAACCCACGCCCCGTGACAGGGCCGAGGTGAAGAACCCACGCCCCGTGACAGGGCCGAGGTGAAGAACCCACGCCCCGTGACAGGGCCGAGGTGAAGAACCCACGCCCCGTGACAGGGCCGAGGTGAAGAACCCACGCCCCGTGACAGGGCCGAGGTGAAGAACCCACGCCCCGTGACAGGGCCGAGGTGAAGAACCCACGCCCCGTGACAGGGCCGAGGTGAAGAACCCACGCCCCGTGACAGGGCCGAGGTGAAGAATCCTCGTCCTTCATTCAGCGGGACGAGAGGGACAGCATTCCTGGAGTCTAGAATGATGGACAATTATTGGTCCAAGGTTTCCATGGAAAGCGCCAATCAACAGACTTTTTGGTAAAAGTGGTTCCAGTGCTTCGTAGACAGACAGGTGCTGTATAGTATATTAGAGCAGCATAGTCTCCTACAACATTGATCATTGCTCAACCAATCTGGAAACAAGAAACCCACCTACCTATCATTTAATAGGGCTATAGCAGTCAGAGTAGAAAATACAAATCAGTCCCTCCTCTCCAAACAGCACAATGACATGTTTGAAAAAGACTTATTCAGATCTCAATGATCCAGCTCTGCAATCACAGCTGTGTGGCTGTGGGACAGAATAACATTGTGGTTGTCATGTCAACCTCTCAGCCACAACAAACATGTAAACAAACAGTGATTATGGTGATTACAAAAGATTGGCAGGAATACTGGGAGTAATAGAAAGAACGGTTACGCTCCATCGGCGTTATGGTCCATCGGCGTTATGGTCCATCGGCGTTATGGTCCACTGGTCCTCAACAAGAGAACACGGAGGTGACAGGTCCAGGTTCGAAGAATATACACCAAAAAACAAAATTCCAGCGTTGCAGAGCAGCTACTTGTGAATGCTTGGGGAGTCTGAATGCCAGACATGGTTCCTGATAGGCTGTTTTCTGACAGGCTGTGTGCTAGATGTCCTCCTCATCGTCGCTACAAAGCGTGCGTGCGTCGGGGGCCGTGGTGTGTGTGTCTCTCTCTCTGAGGAAGGTCTGTCTGATGGCTTCAAGCTCAGTCAGCTCTAGTCTAACCTTCTCCAGATGGAAGGTCCGGCGGTTCTGGATCTGTCTCAGGGGGAAAGGATTCATGTCCACAAACGCCATGCTCATCAACTTCCTGCAGGGAGGGAGAGAGAGATGCACACACACACACACACACACACACACACACACACACACACACACACACACACACATACACACACACACATACACACACACACACACACACACATAACAGCCTTTAAATTAGTCTTGATATCTGGCGAGAAAGCCACATTAGACTTGATCAGCTTCTACAGTAAACACAGTATTACTGGTCTTTATAATGAGTCATACATTATTCAATACACAAAGACATACATACATTACTCAATACACAGAGACAGACATACATTAGTCAATACACAGAGACAGACATACATTACTCAATACACAGAGACAGACATACATTACTCAATACACAGAGACAGACATACATTAGTCAATACACAGAGACAGACATACATTAGTCAATACACAGAGACAGACATACATTACTCAATACACAGAGACAGACATACATTAGTCAATACACAGAGACAGACATACATTAGTCAATACACAGAGACAGACATACATTACTCAATACACAGAGACAGACATACATTAGTCAATACACAGAGACATACATACATTAGTCAATACACAGAGACAGACATACATTAGTCAATACACAGAGACAGACATACATTACTCAATACACAAAGACAGACATACATTAGTCAATACACAGAGACATACATACATTACTCAATACACAGAGACAGACATACATTAGTCAATACACAGAGACAGACATACATTAGTCAATACACAGAGACAGACATACATTACTCAATACACAAAGACAGACATACATTAGTCAATACACAGAGACATACATACATTACTCAATACACAGAGACAGACATACATTAGTCAATACACAGAGACAGACATACATTACTCAATACACAAAGACAGACATACATTAGTCAATACACAGAGACATACATACATTACTCAATACACAGAGACAGACATACATTAGTCAATACACAGAGACAGACATACATTACTCAATACACAGAGACATACATACATTACTCAATACACAGAGACAGACATACATTACTCAATACACAGAGACAGACATACATTACTCAATACACAGACAGACATAAATACATTACTCAATACACAGTCAGACATAAATACATTACTCAATACACAGAGACAGACATACATTACTCAATACACAGAGACATACATACATTAGTCAATACACAGACAGACATAAATACATTACTCAATACACAGACAGACATGCATACATTACTCAATACACAGAGACATGCATACATTACTCAATACACAGAGACATACATGAATTACTCAATACACAGAGCCAGACATACATTACTCAATACACAGAGCCATACATACATTACTCAATACACAGAGACATACATACATTACTCAATACACAGAGACAGACATACATTACTCAATACACAGAGACAGACATACATTACTCAATACACAGAGACAGACATACATTACTCAATACACAGAGACATGCATACATTACTCAATACACAGAGACATACATACATTACTCAATACACAGAGACAGACATACATTACTCAATACACAGAGACAGACATACATTACTCAATACACAGAGACAGACATACATTACTCAATACACAGAGACATGCATACATTACTCAATACACAGAGACAGACATACATTACTCAATACACAGAGACAGATATACATTACTCAATACACAGAGACAGACATACATTAGTCTATACACAGAGACAGATATACATTACTCAATACACAGAGACAGACATACATTACTCAATACACAGAGACAGATATACATTACTCAAAACACAGAGACAGATATACATTACTCAATACACAGAGACAGACATACATTACTCAATACACAGAGACAGACATACATTAGTCTATACACAGAGACAGACATACTGTCACGTTCGGGTGTGTAGAGAGACCAAGGCGCAGCGTATCGATAGTTCGACATGTTTATTAAATGAACTGACGAACTATACAAAATAACAAATGCAATATAAAATGAAAGGAACACACGTAGCACGAACACGAGACAACATAACAATGAACCACGCCAACGGAGTGGAACACACACATATAAGTAAGATCCCTAATTAGAGGTAATGCCTAGCAGGGATCCCACACACAACACCACACAGACGTAGAAATAATAGATCTGCCAGACTCTGACCATAGAAATATAGAGAAGCAAAGCTTCTCTATGGCCAGAGCCTGACACATACATTACTCAATACACAGAGATGCATACATTAATACAGTAGGTTTAGAGTACTGTACCTCCAGTCCAGGATAGTTCTAGTGAAATAGCGGAGGTACTTGAAGATGGCCATGGAGTCCTGAAGCTTCAGAAACTCTTCCTCCTTGTACTTAAAGAGAGCGAGGCCGAAGCGAAAGATGATCTGAGGAGAGACATACGATGACATCACCGTACGATGACACCTGAGTCAGCTTCCTATGGAACCCTAACGCTACTTCTAAAGACTGTTACAAGTATTTAGAGTCTGGTTTCATCATAGGTTCCTGTCTTTAGCGAGTTTTTCATAGTCACTGTGCTTCTTCCTCTGCATTGCTGGCTCTTTGGGGTTTTACCTTGTCCTGATCTGGTAGTAAGCCTATGGTTAGAGCTGGTATCAATACCTTGTCCTGATCTGGTAGTGAGCCTATGGTTAGAGCTGGTATCAATGCCTTGTCCTGATCTGGTAGTGAGCCTATGGTTAGAGCTGGTATCAATGCCTTGTCCTGATCTGGTAGTGAGCCTATGGTTAGAGCTGGTATCAATGCCTTGTCCTGATCTGGTAGTGTCACAGTTAAAAGGGACTCTCCATGAGGCTGGGATTCAGATAAAAGATGGGATTCCATGCATACATGTACTGTTACACTATTTCTGTTGTTGCCCAATCCTACCCTGTTAACCATCCTACCATGTTAATTATCCTACCATGTTAACTATCCTACCCTGTTAACTATCCTACCATGTTAACTATCCTACCCTGTTAACTATCCTACCCTGTTAACCATCCTACCATGTTAACTATCCTACCCTGTTAACTATCCTACCCTGTTAACCATCCTACCATGTTAACTATCCTACCCTGTTAACTATCCTACCCTGTTAACCATCCTACCATGTTAACTATCCTACCCTGTTAACTATCCTACCCTGTTAACCATCCTACCATGTTAACCATCCTACCATGTTCATTATTCTACCCTGTTAACTATCCTACCATCGACCATGTTAACCATCCAACCATGTTAACCATTCTACCCTGTTAACCATCCTACCATGTTAACCATCCTACCCTGTTAACTATCCTACCCTGTTAACCATCCTACCCTGTTAAATATCCTACCCTGTTAACTATCCTACCATCGACCATGTTAACCATCCAACCATGTTAACCATTCTACCCTGTTAACCATCCTACCATGTTAAAGTTATGAAATTTCCCCCACGGGGGATCAATAAAGTACCTACCTACCTACCTATCTACCTATCTATCTATCTATCTAACCATCCTACCATGTTCATTATTCTACCGTTAACCATCCTACCGTTGACCATGTTAACCATCCAACCATGTTAACCATTCTACCCTGTTAACCATCCTACCATGTTAACCATCCTACCATGTTCATTATTCTACCCTGTTAACCATCCTACCATGTTAACCATCCTACCATGTTCATTATCCTACCCTGTTAACCATCCTACCATCTTACCCTGTTAACCATCCTACCATTCTACCGTTAACCATTCTACCACGTTATCCAGCCTACCTTGGGTCCCTCGTACAGGAAGGCATCCCAGATCTTGAAGAGGAGGTCAGAGTTCACTGAGTCTACGAAGAGGACGAGGAACCAGTTGAAGGTAATGAGGGAGGAATCGACCTTGTAGAGGTCAAAGTGGGCATGGAGTCGGGGCAGCTTCTCACTCAGCAGGTCCTTAAAAACACGCTGGTCCACCTAGAGGCCAGAGAACATACAGGGGTCACCTCAGTCTCCAACCCTAAACCCCAAACTTGACTGGTAACGCGACGTCTAGGATGTATCACTTCTTCTGCAGTGATCGATAGTTTCAGAGTTCATACCATTCATACCATTTTTTCAAACGTGTGGAGCAAGCTCTCAGTTGTATTTTAAACCATTTTTAACGTAGGGACCAGCGTCTCCATGTTATTTGGACTGATATTTAAATTCTGAGCGAGCCCTCGGGTTAGACGTGGTCCCATTACACTGACACACTCTTTTGACCTAATTAGGGGTGTGGCTTAGTTAGTGGGGAAACGGACATGGAAAACATTTCTCATTAAAAGGCTAAAATTACATTATCTTTCAAAAAGTATTCTTATGCTTAATCTTTTGTTTTATACAACAATCAGATGCAGATCTAATAACTGAGAGATGTAGACTTTAAAGATACAGTTATGTTGTCCTACTGTCTTTCATGATGTCACAGAATGATTGACAGACTTTCACTATAGTACATAATGTTTGATGGAACCTCTCTAGCGATCTGACAATAAACAATTATTAATTTAAGATGGACTGTCCCGGATTAAGAATTTCCACAACAATTGGGAGTCACGAATTAGATGATTGATTATGCCTGCGAGGAAAACCGTGAATATATATATATATAAAAAAAAGAGGACGAGGACCCGCCCAGACCAGACCGGACCAGACCGGACCAGACCCTTACTGTGAGCTGCCCAGGAGGAGACACATCATCTGTGAAAAATTGAGGGATGGCAACTGATTTCAGCCAATTAAAATGAATTTATATAAAAAATAAACTGATGAAACTAAACATAAAGGTTTTTATTTACATGTATAGATACTGTAGACTATAGATAGTGTAGACTATAGATACTGTAGACTATAGATACTGTAGACTATAGATAGTGTAGACTATAGATACTGTAGACTATAGATAGTGTAGACTATAGATACTGTAGACTATAGATAGTGTAGACTATAGATACTGTAGACTATAGATACTGTAGACTATAGATACTGTAGACTATAGGAACAATTTATCATTATATAAACTATAGATACTGTAGACTACAGATACTGTAAACTATAGATACTGTAGACTATAGATACTGTAAACTATAGATACTGTAGACTATAGGAACCATTTATCATTATATAAACTATAGATACTGTAAACTATAGATACTGTAGACTATAGATACTGTAAACTACAGATACTGTAGACTATAGATACTGTAGACTATAGATACTGTAAACTATAGATACTGTAGACTGTAGATACTGTAAACTGTAGATACTGTAGACTATAGATACTGTAGACTATAGATACTGTAAACTATAGATACTGTAGACTATAGATACTATAGACTATAGGAACCATGTATCATTATATTAACTATAGATACTGTAAACTATAGATACTGTAGACTATAGATACTGTAGACTATAGATACTGTAGACTATAGATACTGTAGACTATAGGAACCATTTATCATTATATAAACTATAGATAATGTAGACTATAGATACTGTAGACTATAGATACTGTAAACTACAGATACTGTAGACTATAGAAACTGTAGACTATAGGAACCATTTATCATTATATAAACTATAGATACTGTAAACTATAGATACTGTAGACTATAGATACTGTAGACTATAGGAACCATTTATCATTATATAAACTATAGATACTGTAAACTATAGATACTGTAGACTATAGATACTGTAAACTATAGATACTGTAGACTATAGATACTGTAGACTATAGATACTGTAGACTATAGATACTACAGATACTGTAGACTATAGATACAGTAGACTATAAATACTGTAAACTATAAACACTGTAAACTGTAGATACTGTAGACTATAGATACTGTAGACTATAGATACTGTAGACTATAGAGAACTGTAGACTATAGGAACCATTTATCATTATATAAACTATAGATACTGTAGACTATAGATACTGTAGACTATAGATACTGTAAACTACAGATACTGTAGACTATAGAAACTGTAGACTATAGGAACCATTTATCATTATATAAACTATAGATACTGTAAACTATAGATACTGTAGACTATAGATACTGTAGACTATAGGAACCATTTATCATTATATAAACTATAGATACTGTAAACTATAGATACTGTAGACTATAGATACTGTAAACTATAGATACTGTAGACTATAGATACTGTAGACTATAGATACTGTAGACTATAGATACTACAGATACTGTAGACTATAGATACAGTAGACTATAAATACTGTAAACTATAAACACTGTAAACTGTAGAGACTATAGATACTGTAGACTATAGATACTGTAGACTATAGATACTGTAGACTAAATTGCCACTGTTGATGAATGAAGGGCATGAAATTATGAAGTGTTGATTTCACTCCCTCTAATAAAAGTATAACCTTTATTATGATTTATTATAATTTTTTATTTTGATATAGAAGCTAAAATCTAAATGCTTACATTAAAATGTATTGATGATTTTCACAGAAGAGGAGGGAAAGTGCTGGACATTTCTAATGACTAATGTCTGTGTTCTATTAATGGGCTTTTCTAATAACTAATGTCTGTGTTCTATTAATGGGCTTTTCTAATGACTAATGTCTGTGTTCTATTAATGGGCTTTTCTAATGACTAATGTCTGTGTTCTATTAATGGACATTTATAATGACTAATGTCTGTGTTCTATTAATGGGCTTTTCTAATGACTAATGTCTGTGTTCTATTAATGGGCTTTTCTAATGACTAATGTCTGTGTTCTATTAATGGGCTTTTCTAATGACTAATGTCTGTGTTCTATTAATGGGCTTTTCCAATAACTAATGTCTGTGTTCTATTAATGGGCTTTTCTAATGACTAATGTCTGTGTTCTATTAATGGGCTTTTCTAATGACTAATGTCTGTGTTCTATTAATGGACATTTATAATGACTAATGTCTGTGTTCTATTAATGGACATTTATAATGACTAATGTCTGTGTTCTATTAATGGACATTTATAATGACTAATGTCTGTGTTCTATTAATGGGCTTTTCTAATGACTAATGTCTGTGTTCTATTAATGGACATTTATAATGACTAATGTCTGTGTTCTATTAATGGGCTTTTCCAATAACTAATGTCTGTGTTCTATTAATGGGCTTTTCTAATGACTAATGTCTGTGTTCTATTAATGGGCTTTTCTAATGACTAATGTCTGTGTTCTATTAATGGGCTTTTCCAATAACTAATGTCTGTGTTCTATTAATGGGCTTTTCTAATGACTAATGTCTGTGTTCTATTAATGGGCTTTTCCAATAACTAATGTCTGTGTTCTATTAATGGGCTTTTCCAATGACTAATGTCTGTGTTCTATTAATGGGCTTTTCTAATGACTAATGTCTGTGTTCTATTAATGGGCTTTTCTAATGACTAATGTCTGTGTTCTATTAATGGGCTTTTCTAATGACTAATGTCTGTGTTCTATTAATGGGCTTTTCTAATGACTAATGTCTGTGTTCTATTAATGGGCTTTTCTAATAACTAATGTCTGTGTTCTATTAATGGGCTTTTCTAATAACTAATGTCTGTGTTCTATTAATGGGCTTTTCCAATGACTAATGTCTGTGTTCTATTAATGGGCTTTTCTAATGACTAATGTCTGTGTTCTATTAATGGGCTTTTCTAATAACTAATGTCTGTGTTCTATTAATGGGCTTTTCTAATGACTAATGTCTGTGTTCTATTAATGGGCTTTTCTAATAACTAATGTCTGTGTTCTATTAATGGGCTTTTCTAATAACTAATGTCTGTGTTCTATTAATGGGCTTTTCTAATGACTAATGTCTGTGTTCTATTAATGGGCTTTTCTAATAACTAATGTCTGTGTTCTATTAATGGGCTTTTCTAATAACTAATGTCTGTGTTCTATTAATGGGCTTTTCTAATGACTAATGTCTGTGTTCTATTAATGGGCTTTTCTAATAACTAATGTCTGTGTTCTATTAATGGGCTTTTCTAATGACTAATGTCTGTGTTCTATTAATGGGCTTTTCCAATAACTAATGTCTGTGTTCTATTAATGGGCTTTTCTAATGACTAATGTCTGTGTTCTATTAATGGGCTTTTCTAATAACTAATGTCTGTGTTCTATTAATGGGCTTTTCTAATGACTAATGTCTGTGTTCTATTAATGGGCTTTTCCAATAACTAATGTCTGTGTTCTATTAATGGGCTTTTCTAATGACTAATGTCTGTGTTCTATTAATGGGCTTTTCCAATAACTAATGTCTGTGTTCTATTAATGGGCTTTTCTAATGACTAATGTCTGTGTTCTATTAATGGGCTTTTCCAATAACTAATGTCTGTGTTCTATTAATGGGCTTTTCTAATGACTAATGTCTGTGTTCTATTAATGGGCTTTTCCAATAACTAATGTCTGTGTTCTATTAATGGGCTTTTCTAATGACTAATGTCTGTGTTCTATTAATGGGCTTTTCCAATAACTAATGTCTGTGTTCTATTAATGGGCTTTTCTAATGACTAATGTCTGTGTTCTATTAATGGGCTTTTCCAATAACTAATGTCTGTGTTCTATTAATGGGCTTTTCTAATGACTAATGTCTGTGTTCTATTAATGGGCTTTTCCAATAACTAATGTCTGTGTTCTATTAATGTGCTTTTCTAATGACTAATGTCTGTGTTCTATTAATGGGCTTTTCTAATAACTAATGTCTGTGTTCTATTAATGGGCTTTTCCAATAACTAATGTCTGTGTTCTATTAATGGGCTTTTCTAATGACTAATGTCTGTGTTCTATTAATGGGCTTTTCTAATGACTAATGTCTGTGTTCTATTAATGGGCTTTTCCAATAACTAATGTCTGTGTTCTATTAATGGGCTTTTCCAATAACTAATGTCTGTGTTCTATTAATGGGCTTTTCCAATAACTAATGTCTTGGTGTAGTAGTGGTGTAGTAGTGGTGTAGTAGTAATGTACCTGTGATCCCAGCAGGATCTTGGTGTAGTAGTGGTGTAGTAGTGGTGTAGTAGTGGTGTAGTAATGTACCTGTGATCCCAGCAGGGTCTTGGTGTAGTAGTGGCGTAGTAGTGGTGTAGTAGTGGTGTAGTAATGGTGTAGTAGTGGTGTAGTAGTGGTGTAGTAGTGGTGTAGTAGTGGCGTAGTAGTGGTGTAGTAGTGGTGTAGTAATGTACCTGTGATCCCAGCAGGGTCTTGGTGTAGTAGTGGTGTAGTAGTGGTGTAGTAGTGGTGTAGTAATGGTGTAGTAGTGGTGTAGTAGTGGTGTAGTAATGTACCTGTGATCCCAGCAGGGTCTTGGTGTAGTAGTGGTATAGTAGTGGTGTAGTAGTGGTGTAGTAGTGGTGTAGTAGTGGTGTAGTAAGGTACCTGTGATCCCAGCAGGGTCTTGGTGTAGTAGTGGTGTAGTAGTGGTGTAGTAGTGGTGTAGTAGTGGTGTAGTAATGTACCTGTGATCCCAGCAGGGTCTTGGTGTAGTAGTGGTGTAGTAGTGGTGTAGTAGTGGTGTAGTAATGTACCTGTGATCCCAGCAGGGTCTTGGTGTAGGAGTGGTGTAGTAGTGGTGTAGTAGTGGTGTAGTAGTGGTGTAGTAATGTACCTGTGATCCCAGCAGGGTCTTGGTGTAGTAGTGGCGTAGTAGTGGTGTAGTAGTGGTGTAGTAATGGTGTAGTAGTGGTGTAGTAGTGGTGTAGTAGTGGTGTAGTAGTGGTGTAGTAGTGGCGTAGTAGTGGTGTAGTAGTGGTGTAGTAATGTACCTGTGATCCCAGCAGGGTCTTGGTGTAGTAGTGGTGTAGTAGTGGTGTAGTAGTGGTGTAGTAATGGTGTAGTAGTGGTGTAGTAGTGGTGTAGTAGTGGTGTAGTAATGTACCTGTGATCCCAGCAGGGTCTTGGTGTAGTAGTGGTATAGTAGTGGTGTAGTAGTGGTGTAGTAGTGGTGTAGTAGTGGTGTAGTAAGGTACCTGTGATCCCAGCAGGGTCTTGGTGTAGTAGTGGTGTAGTAGTGGTGTAGTAGTGGTGTAGTAGTGGTGTAGTAGTGGTGTAGTAATGTACCTGTGATCCCAGCAGGGTCTTGGTGTAGTAGTGGTGTAGTAGTGGTGTAGTAGTGGTGTAGTAATGTACCTGTGATCCCAGCAGGGTCTTGGTGTAGTAGTGGTGTAGTAGTGGTGTAGTAGTGGTGTAGTAGTGGTGTAGTAGTGGTGTAGTAGTGGTGTAGTAATGTACCTGTGATCCCAGCAGGGTCTTGGTGTAGTAGTGGTGTAGTAGTGGTGTAGTAGTGGTGTAGTAGTGGTGTAGTAATGTACCTGTGATCCCAGCAGGGTCTTGGTGTAGTAGTCCTGGGGCATGAAGACCTCTACGATAGTGATGAGACACCAGAAGGCATCCTCCTGGTCCAGGTACAGTAGAGCAATGGCTGCCAGCCTGGAAAAGGAGAACACTGATGATCATCCCAGAGGATCAAACTAGTAGCCCCTCTAGTTATATGTCGTGGTAATCATAATATAGTAGCCCCTCTAGTTATATGTAGTGGTAATCATAATATAGTAGCCCCTCTAGTTATATGTAGTGGTAATCATAATATAGTAGCCCCTCTAGTTATATGTAGTGGTAATCATAATATAGTAGCCCCTCTAGTTATATGTAGTGGTAATCATAATATAGTAGCCCCTCTAGTTATATGTAGTGGTAATCATAATATAGTAGCCCCTCTAGTTATATGTAGTGGTAATCATAATATAGTAGCCCCTCTAGTTATATGTAGTGGTAATCATAATATAGTAGCCCCTCTAGTTATATGTAGTGGTAATCATAATATAGTAGCCCCTCTAGTTATATGTAGTGGTAATCATAATATAGTAGCCCCTCTAGTTATATGTAGTGGTAATCATAATATAGTAGCCCCTCTAGTTATATGTAGTGGTAATCATAATATAGTAGCCCCTCTAGTTATATGTAGTGGTAATCATAATATAGTAGCCCCTCTAGTTATATGTAGTGGTAATCATAATATAGTAGCCCCTCTAGTTATATGTAGTGGTAATCATAATATAGTAGCCCCTCTAGTTATATGTAGTGGTAATCATAATATAGTAGCCCCTCTAGTTATATGTAGTGGTAATAATAATATAGTAGCCCCTCTAGTTATATGTAGTGGTAATCATAATATAGTAGCCCCTCTAGTTATATGTAGTGGTAATCATAATATAGTAGCCCCTCTAGTTATATGTAGTGGTAATCATAATATAGTAGCCCCTCTAGTTATATGTAGTGGTAATAATAATATAGTAGCCCCTCTAGTTATATGTAGTGGTAATAATAATATAGTAGCCCCTCTAGTTATATGTAGTGGTAATCATAATATAGTAGCCCCTCTAGTTATATGTAGTGGTAATAATAATATAGTAGCCCCTCTAGTTATATGTAGTGGTAATCATAATATAGTAGCCCCTCTAGTTATATGTAGTGGTAATCATAATATAGTAGCCCCTCTAGTTATATGTAGTGGTAATAATAATATAGTAGCCCCTCTAGTTATATGTAGTGGTAATCATAATATAGTAGCCCCTCTAGTTATATGTAGTGGTAATCATAATATAGTAGCCCCTCTAGTTATATGTAGTGGTAATAATAATATAGTAGCCCCTCTAGTTATATGTAGTGGTAATAATAATATAGTAGCCCTTCTATATACTAGTAGTATGACATACAGCCCTATATACTAGTAGTATGACATACAGCCCTATATACTAGTAGTGTGACATATAGCCCTATATACTAGTAGTGTGACATACAGCCCTATATACTAGTAGTGTGACATATAGCCCTATATACTAGTAGTATGACATATATCCCTATATACTAGTAGTGTGACATACAGTCCTATATACTAGTAGTGTGACATATAGCCCTATATACTAGTAGTGTGACATACAGCCCTATATACTAGTAGTGTGACATACAGCCCTATATACTAGTAGTGTGACATACAGCCCTATATACTAGTAGTGTGACATATAGCCCTATATACTAGTAGTGTGACATATAGCCCTATATACTAGTAGTATGACATACAGCCCTATATACTAGTAGTGTGACATACAGCCCTATATACTAGTAGTGTGACATACAGCCCTATATACTAGTAGTGTGACATACAGCCCTATATACTAGTAGTGTGACATACAGCCCTATATACTAGTAGTGTGACATATAGCCCTATATACTAGTAGTGTGACATACAGCCCTATATACTAGTAGTGTGACATACAGCCCTATATACTAGTAGTGTGACATACAGCCTTATATACTAGTAGTGTGACATACAGCCCTATATACTAGTAGTGTGACATACAGCCCTATATACTAGTAGTGTGACATACAGCCCTATATACTAGTAGTGTGACATACAGCCCTATATACTAGTAGTGTGACATACAGCCCTATATACTAGTAGTGTGACATACAGCCCTATATACTAGTAGTGTGACATATAGCCCTATATACTAGTAGTGTGACATATAGCCCTATATACTAGTAGTGTGACATATAGCCCTATATACTAGTAGTGTGACATATAGCCCTATATACTAGTAGTGTGACATATAGCCCTATATACTAGTAGTGTGACATACAGCTCTATATACTAGTAGTGTGACATACAGCCCTATATACTAGTAGTGTGACATACAGCCCTATATATTAGTAGTGTGACATATAGCCCTATATACTAGTAGTGTGACATACAGCCCTATATACTAGTAGTGTGACATATAGCCCTATATACTAGTAGTGTGACATACAGCCCTATATACTAGTAGTGTGACATACAGCCCTATATACTAGTAGTGTGACATACAGCCCTATATACTAGTAGTGTGACATATAGCCCTATATACTAGTAGTGTGACATACAGCCCTATATACTAGTAGTGTGACATACAGCCCTATATACTAGTAGTGTGACATACAGCCCTATATACTAGTAGTGTGACATACAGCCCTATATACTAGTAGTGTGACATACAGCCCTATATACTAGTAGTGTGACATACAGCCCTATATACTAGTAGTGTGACATATAGCCCTATATACTAGTAGTGCGACATACAGCCCTATATACTAGTAGTGTGACATACAGCCCTATATACTAGTAGTGTGACATACAGCCCTATATACTAGTAGTGTGACATATAGCCCTATATACTAGTAGTGTGACATATAGCCCTATATACTAGTAGTGTGACATATAGCCCTATATACTAGTAGTGTGACATATAGCCCTATATACTAGTAGTGTGACATACAGCCCTATATACTAGTAGTGTGACATACAGCCCTATATACTAGTAGTGTGACATACAGCCCTATATACTAGTAGTGTGACATACAGCCCTATATACTAGTAGTGTGACATATAGCCCTATATACTCGTAGTGTGACATACAGCCCTATATACTAGTAGTGTGACATACAGCCCTATATACTAGTAGTGTGACATATAGCCCTATATACTAGTAGTGTGACATACAGCCCTATATACTAGTAGTGTGACATATAGCCCTATATACTAGTAGTGTGACATACAGCCCTATATACTAGTAGTGTGACATACAGCCCTATATACTAGTAGTGTGACATACAGCCCTATATACTAGTAGTGTGACATACAGCCCTATATACTAGTAGTGTGACATACAGCCCTATATACTAGTAGTGTGACATACAGCCCTATATACTAGTAGTGTGACATACAGCCCTATATACTAGTAGTGTGACATATAGCCCTATATACTAGTAGTGTGACATACAGCCCTATATACTAGTAGTGTGACATATAGCCCTATATACTAGTAGTGTGACATATAGCCCTATATACTAGTAGTGTGACATATAGCCCTATATACTAGTAGTGTGACATATAGCCAGCCCGATAGATATCAAGGTGTTGTCTGGCAAAAGTCAGTTGTGTCTTAATATTGTAATCATTAGTACTTGTTTTGGTACCTAATTCTAATTGTAGACATGTTATTTGATGGTAAAGGTAGGGGTGAACTAACTTTGTCCCCATAAGGAAAATACATTTTTGTTTATTTTAATTACATAACATTTTCAAAGTTTTTTTGTGTGTGATTTGTTAAATTGGGTAACCTTTATCTGTCAATAGTGTTGAAGTGAAGATTACATATCCATCTGACAAATATGTTACAAAAAAGAGAACTTTCCAGGGGGTGTACTTACCTTTTCACATGACTGTAGTAGTAGTATGACATACAGCCCTATATAGTAGTAATAGTACTAATGGAGGAATAGTATGGTAGTTGTACTGCAGTAGTACCTGTTGAGTCCTTGGCAGTATCCTATGTCGGGGTTCCTCCAGGAGAAGGCTAGCAGGACGTTACGTAGTTTCTGTATTCCATCGGCGCCGGGGGAAGAATAGTGTTTATTGTTAGGTAAGGTCCTCAGCAGGTCAAGCTCTATCTGTTTGGAGGCGGGATTAGGCTTGTCTCTGGCCACACCTAGTAAGGTCTCGTAGTAGTTTGGAGCCAGGCTGTCACGGAACTTCCTGGTGTGGTAGGACACGCACCAGCGCCAGACCTGGGAAGCAGGTGGAAGTAAGTAGATTCATTGATTCATTGATTCATTGATGTATGCACACCTCAACTTATTTTTGGATGGGGAAACTCAGATTTATTGGTTTAAAAAAAACATAGTCCAAAACCATACATAACAGGTTAGCCAGACTCATATTACTTACAGGTTAGCCAGACTCATATTACTTACAGGTTAACCAGACTCATATTACTTACAGGTTAGCCAGACTCATATTACTTACAGGTTAGCCAGACTCATATTACTTACAGGTTAGCCAGACTCATATTACTTACAGGTTAGCCAGACTCATATTACTTACAGGTTAGCCAGACTCATATTACTTACAGGTTAGCCAGACTCATATTACTTACAGGTTAACCAGACTCATATTACTTACAGGTTAGCCAGACTCATATTACTTACAGGTTAGCCAGACTCATATTACTTACAGGTTAACCAGACATGTGCCCATTATAGCACCACTGTGTGGTCCATCTGAATGTTAGATTAGATATGTTTTCTTAAAATATGATGACTATCCGTGTTTATGTGCCAGACACCGAAGCTCAACCATACTTTACAGGTCAGCTAAACTCATATCCTTGAGCATGTGTGGCACATTTCATCACTCTGAGTCAAACATATCAAGAGATATAAACATGTGCCCGTTATAGCTCCCACAGGGCAGAGCACAATTAACTGACTTGCCTAGTTAAATACAGGTTAAATAAACTGTGGTTCATCTGAATGTTCTTAGATATATTGAGCCTTGACAGGGTTGGGAACATGTGTACCAAGTTTTGTTACAATACGAATATCCGTGTCTGAGTGATATGTATATCATTATATTATATCATATTGTACCTTGGAGTGGTGGACATATGGCTATAAAGTATATCATATCATATTGTACCTTGGAGCGGTGGACATATGGCTATAAAGTATATTATATCATATTGTACCTTGGAGCGGTGGACATATGGCTATAAAGTATATTATATCATACCTTGGAGCGGTGGACATATGGCTATAAAGTATATTATATCATATTGTACCTTGGAGCGGTGGACATATGGCTATAAAGTATATTATATCGTACCTTGGAGCGGTGGACATATGGCTATAAAGTATATTATATCATACCTTGGAGCGGTGGACATATGGCTATAAAGTATATTATATCATACCTTGGAGCGGTGGACATATGGCTATAAAGTATATTATATCATATTGTACCTTGGAGCGGTGGACATAAGGCTATAAAGTATATTATATCGTACCTTGGAGCGGTGGACATATGGCTATAAAGTATATTATATCATACCTTGGAGCGGTGGACATATGGCTATAAAGTATATTATATCATACCTTGGAGCGGTGGACATATGGCTATAAAGTATATTATATCATATTGTACCTTGGAGCAGTGGACATATGGCTATAAAGTATATTATATAATATTGTACCTTGGAGCGGTGGACATATGGCTATAAAGTATATTATATCATATTGTACCTTGGAGCTGTGGACATATGGCTATAAAGTATATTATATCGTATTGTAGCTTGGAGCGGTGGACATATGGCTATAAAGTATATTATATCATACCTTGGAGTGGTGGACATATTGCTATAAGGTATTTTATATCATATTGTAGCTTGGAGCGGTGGACATATGGCTATAAAGTATATTATATCATATTGTAGCTTGGAGCGGTGGACATATGGCTATAAAGTATATTATATCATACCTTGGAGCGGTGGACATATGGCTATAAAGTATATTATATCATATTGTACCTTGGAGCGGTGGACATATGGCTATAAAGTATATTATATCATACCTTGGAGCGGTGGACATATGGCTATAAAGTATATTATATCGTACCTTGGAGCGGTGGACATATGGCTATAAAGTATATTATATCATACCTTGGAGCGGTGGACATATGGCTATAAAGTATATTATATCATACCTTGGAGCGGTGGACATATGGCTATAAAGTATATTATATCATATTGTACCTTGGAGCGGTGGACATATGGCTATAAAGTATATTATATCGTACCTTGGAGCGGTGGACATATGGCTATAAAGTATATTATATCATACCTTGGAGCGGTGGACATATGGCTATAAAGTATATTATATCATACCTTGGAGCGGTGGACATATGGCTATAAAGTATATTATATCATATTGTACCTTGGAGCGGTGGACATATGGCTATAAAGTATATTATATAATATTGTACCTTGGAGCGGTGGACATATGGCTATAAAGTATATTATATCATATCGTACCTTGGAGCGGTGGACATATGGCTATAAAGTATATTATATCATATTGTACCTTGGAGCTGTGGACATATGGCTATAAAGTATATTATATCGTATTGTAGCTTGGAGCGGTGGACATATGGCTATAAAGTATATTATATCATACCTTGGAGTGGTGGACATATGGCTATAAAGTATATTATATCGTACCTTGGAGCGGTGGACATATGGCTATAAAGTATATTATATCGTACCTTGGAGCGGTGGACATATGGCTATAAAGTATATTATATCGTACCTTGGAGCGGTGGACATATGGCTATAAAGTATATTATATCGTACCTTGGAGCGGTGGACATATGGCTATAAAGTATATTATATCATACCTTGGAGCGGTGGACATATGGCTATAAAGTATATTATATCATACCTTGGAGCGGTGGACATATGGCTATAAAGTATATTATATCATACCTTGGAGCGGTGGACATATTGCTATAAAGTATATTATATCATATTGTACCTTGGAGCGGTGGACATATGGCTATAAAGTATATTATATCATATTGTACCTTGGAGCGGTGGACATATGGCTATAAAGTATATTATATAATATTGTACCTTGGAGCGGTGGACATATGGCTATAAAGTATATTATATCATATCGTACCTTGGAGCGGTGGACATATGGCTATAAAGTATATTATATCATATTGTACCTTGGAGCTGTGGACATATGGCTATAAAGTATATTATATCGTATTGTAGCTTGGAGCGGTGGACATATGGCTATAAAGTATATTATATCATACCTTGGAGTGGTGGACATATGGCTATAAAGTATATTATATCGTACCTTGGAGCGGTGGACATATGGCTATAAAGTATATTATATCGTACCTTGGAGCGGTGGACATATGGCTATAAAGTATATTATATCGTACCTTGGAGCGGTGGACATATGGCTATAAAGTATATTATATCGTACCTTGGAGCGGTGGACATATGGCTATAAAGTATATTATATCATACCTTGGAGCGGTGGACATATGGCTATAAAGTATATTATATCATACCTTGGAGCGGTGGACATATGGCTATAAAGTATATTATATCATACCTTGGAGCGGTGGACATATTGCTATAAAGTATATTATATCATATTGTACCTTGGAGCGGTGGACATATGGCTATAAAGTATATTATATCATATTGTACCTTGGAGCTGTGGACATATGGCTATAAAGTATATTATATCATACCTTGGAGCGGTGGACATATGGCTATAAAGTATATTATATCATACCTTGGAGCGGTGGACATATGGCTATAAAGTATATTATATCATACCTTGGAGCGGTGGACATATGGCTATAAAGTATATTATATCATATTGTACCTTGGAGCGGTGGACATATGGCTATAAAGTATATTATATCATATTGTACCTTGGAGCTGTGGACATATGGCTATAAAGTATATTATATCGTATTGTAGCTTGGAGCGGTGGACATATGGCTATAAAGTATATTATATCATACCTTGGAGTGGTGGACATATGGCTATAAAGTATATTATATCGTACCTTGGAGCGGTGGACATATGGCTATAAAGTATATTATATCGTACCTTGGAGCGGTGGACATATGGCTATAAAGTATATTATATCGTACCTTGGAGCGGTGGACATATGGCTATAAAGTATATTATATCGTACCTTGGAGCGGTGGACATATGGCTATAAAGTATATTATATCATACCTTGGAGCGGTGGACATATGGCTATAAAGTATATTATATCATACCTTGGAGCGGTGGACATATGGCTATAAAGTATATTATATCATACCTTGGAGCGGTGGACATATTGCTATAAAGTATATTATATCATATTGTACCTTGGAGCGGTGGACATATGGCTATAAAGTATATTATATCATATTGTACCTTGGAGCGGTGGACATATGGCTATAAAGTATATTATATAATATTGTACCTTGGAGCGGTGGACATATGGCTATAAAGTATATTATATCATATCGTACCTTGGAGCGGTGGACATATGGCTATAAAGTATATTATATCATATTGTACCTTGGAGCGGTGGACATATGGCTATAAAGTATATTATATCATACCTTGGAGTGGTGGACATATGGCTATAAAGTATATTATATCGTACCTTGGAGCGGTGGACATATGGCTATAAAGTATATTATATCGTACCTTGGAGCGGTGGACATATGGCTATAAAGTATATTATATCGTACCTTGGAGCGGTGGACATATGGCTATAAAGTATATTATATCGTACCTTGGAGCGGTGGACATATGGCTATAAAGTATATTATATCATACCTTGGAGCGGTGGACATATGGCTATAAAGTATATTATATCATACCTTGGAGCGGTGGACATATGGCTATAAAGTATATTATATCATACCTTGGAGCGGTGGACATATTGCTATAAAGTATATTATATCATATTGTACCTTGGAGCGGTGGACATATGGCTATAAAGTATATTATATCATATTGTACCTTGGAGCTGTGGACATATGGCTATAAAGTATATTATATCATACCTTGGAGCGGTGGACATATGGCTATAAAGTATATTATATCATACCTTGGAGCGGTGGACATATGGCTATAAAGTATATTATATCATACCTTGGAGCGGTGGACATATGGCTATAAAGTATATTATATCATATTGTACCTTGGAGCGGTGGACAATTGGCTTTTATTTCACCTTTATTTAACCAGGTAGGTTTTATTTCACCTTTATTTAACCAGGTAGGTTTTATTTTACCTTTATTTAACCAGGTAGGTTTTATTTTACCTTTATTTAACCAGGTAGGTTTTATTTCACCTTTATTTAACCAGGTAGGTTTTATTTTACCTTTATTTAACCAGGTAGGTTTTATTCCACCTTTATTTAACCAGGTAGGTTTTATTTTACCTTTATTTAACCAGGTAGGTTTTTTTTCACCTTTATTTAACCAGGTAGGCCAGTTGAGAACAAGTTCTCATTTGCAACTGCGACCTGGCCAAGACAAAGCAAAGCAGTGCGACAAAAACAACACAGAGTTACACAGTAAACAAACATAGTCAATAACACAATAGAGAATATATGTACAGAGTGCAAATGTAGTGCAAAATGCAGTAAGGTTAGGAGGTAGGACAATAAATAGACCATAGTGGTAAAATAATTACAAATTAGCATTAACACTGGAGTGATAGATGTGCAGATGATGATGTGAAAATAGAGATACTGGAGTGAAAATGAGTAAAAATAATAATATGGGGATGAGGTAGTAGTGTGGGCTATTTACAGAAGGGCTATATACAGGTGCAGTGATCGATAAGCAGCTTTGACAGCTGATGCTTAAAGTTAGTGAGGGAGATAGGAACCTCTAGCTTCAAGGATTTTTGCAATTCGTTCCAGTCATTGGCAGCAGCGAACTGGAAGGAATGGCGGACAAAGGAGGTGTTGGCTTTGGGGGTGACCAGTGAGATATACCTGCTGGAGCGCATGCTACGGGTGGGTGTTGCTATGGTGACCAGTGAGCTGAGATAAGGCAGGGATTTACCTAATAAAGACTTATATAGATGACCTGGAGCCAGTGGGTTTGGAGACGAATATGTAGTGAGGGCCAGCCAACAAGAGAATACAGGTCACAGTGGTGGGTAGTGTATGGGGCTTTGGTGACAAAACGGATGGCACTGTGATAGATTACATCCAATTTGCTGAGTAGAGTGTTGGAGGCTATTTTGTAAATGACATCGCCGAAGTCAAGGATCGGTAGGATAGTCAGTTTTACAAGGGCAAGTTTGGCAGCATGAGTGAAGGAGGCTTTGTTTGCGAAATAGGAAGCCGATTCTAGATTTATTTTGGATTGGAGATGGTTAATGTGAGTCTGGAAGTTGAGTTTACAGTCTAACCAGACACCTAGGTATTTGTAGGAGTCCACGTATTCTAAGTCAGACCCGTCCAGAGTAGTGATGATAGTCCGGTGGGCGGGTGCAGGCAGCGTTCGATTGAAAAGCATGCATTTAGTTTTACTAGCGTTTAAGAGCAGTTTGAGGCCATGGAAGGAGTGTTGTATGACATTGAAGCTTGTTTGAAGGTTAGTTAACACAGTGACCAAAGAAGGGCTAGATGTATACAGAACGGTGTCGTCTGCGTAGAGATGGATCAGAGAGTCACCAGCAGCGAGAGCGACATCATTGATGTAAATAGAGAAAAGGGTTGGCCCAAGAATTGAACCCTGTGGCCCCCCATAGAGACTGCCAGAGGATCGGACAATAGGCCCTCCGATTTGACACACTGAACTCTATCTGAGAAGTAGTTGGAGAACCAGGCAAGGCAGTCACTTGAGAAACCAAGGCTGTTGAGTCTGCCAATAAGACTAGTTTTGATGTCTTCACTCCTACAATGTAAAAAATGATATAATATTAATAAAAGTAATATTCTATATATATAGTACCTTGGAGCGGTGAACATGTGGCACCCCGCTCCTCATAAGGGCTTTGAGCTCGGGGCAGCGCAACATGTCTCGGTTCATAGTAGAGGAGAGATAGTTCTCCCACTTCACCCCCGATGACACCTCAGGGTCTGCTAGGGAGAGGGAGCGCAGGTCCAGAGCCCTCACCTGGGGAGAGGAGGAGAGGAAGATGATGAGTAAAAAGAGAGGGACAGAGAGAGAGAGAGAGAGAGAGAGAGAGAGAGTGAGAGAGTGAGAGAGTGACAGGGAGGGAGAGAGGGACAGGGAGAGACAGGGAGGGAGAGGGAGAGACAGGGAGGGAGAGGGACAGGGAGGGACAGGGACAGGGAGAGGGACAGGGAGAGGGACAGGGAGAGGGAGAGGGAGAGGGAGAGGGAGAGGGAGGGACAGGGAGGGAGAGGGACAGGGAGGGAGAGAGAGAGAGAGAGTGAGAGAGTGAAAGAGTGAGAGAGTGACAGGGAGGGAGAGAGGGACAGGGAGAGACAGGGAGGGACAGGGAGAGACAGGGAGGGAGAGGGACAGGGAGGGACAGGGAGAGGGACAGGGAGAGGGAGGGAGAGGGACAGGGAGGGAGAGGGACAGGGAGGGAGAGGGACAGGGAGAGAGAGGCACAGGGACAGGGAGGGAGAGGGACAGGGAGGGAGAGGGACAGGGAGGGAGAGGGACAGGGACAGGGAGGGAGAGAGAGAGAGAGAGTGAGAGAGTGACAGGGAGGGAGAGAGTGACAGGGAGAGACAGGGAGGGACAGGGAGAGACAGGGAGGGAGAGGGACAGGGACAGGGAGAGGGACAGGGAGGGAGAGGGACAGGGAGAGAGAGGGACAGGGACAGTGAGGGAGAGGGACAGGGAGAGAGAGGGACAAGGACAGGGAGGGAGAGGGACAGGGACAGGGACAGGGAGGGAGAGGGACAGGGAGAGAGAGGGACAGGGACAGGGACAGGGAGGGAGAGGGACAGGGACAGGGACAGGGAGGGAGAGGGACAGGGAGAGAGAGGGACAGGGACAGGGACAGGGACAGGGAGAGGGACAGGGGGAGAGGGACAGGGACAGGGAGGGAGAGGGACAGGGAGGGAGAGGGACAGGGACAGGGACAGGGACAGGGAGGGAGAGGGACAGGGACAGGGAGAGGGGAGGGAGAGGGACAGGGAGGGAGAGGGAGAGGGAGGGAGAGGGACAGGGAGGGAGAGGGAGAGGGAGGGAGAGGGAGAGGGACAGGGAGGGAGAGGGACAGGGAGGGAGAGGGAGAGGGACAGGGAGGGAGAGGGACAGGGAGGGAGAGGGAGAGGGAGGGAGAGGGAGAGGGACAGGGAGGGAGAGGGAGAGGGAGGGAGAGGGACAGGGACAGGGACAGGGAGAGGGACAGGGAGGGAGAGGGACAGGGACAGGGAGAGGGGAGGGGGAGGGACAGGGAGGGAGAGGGACAGGGACAGGGAGAGGGGAGGGAGAGGGACAGGGAGGGAGAGGGAGGGAGAGGGAGAGGGAGAGGGAGGGAGAGGGACAGGGACAGGGACAGGGAGAGGGACAGGGAGGGAGAGGGACAGGGACAGGGAGAGGGGAGGGGGAGGGACAGGGAGGGAGAGGGACAGGGACAGGGAGAGGGGAGGGAGAGGGACAGGGAGGGAGAGGGACAGGGAGGGAGAGGGAGAGGGAGGGAGAGGGAGAGGGAGACAGGTATAGGGAGTGCAGGTCCAGAGCTCTCACCTTGGCTACCAGCTTCTCCTCTTCATCATCCTCCTCTGGAAGCGTTTTGAAGCCAAACACGTCATACTCACTGGAGAGGATGTAGAGGGGAAATCATTTAATACATACATTTCATCTTAAAAATTGACAACAATGTATCACTTTGTCACAATACCCAGTGGTGTAAAGTACTTCAGTAAAAATACTTTAAACAACAACTTACATGGTTTTTTGGGGGAATCTGTACTTTACTTTACTATTGATATTTTTGACTACTTTTACTTCACTACATTCCTGAATAAAATAATGTACTTTTTACTCCATACATTTTCCCTGAAACCCAAAAGTACTGGTTACATTGTGAATGCTTATCAGGACAGAAAATGGTCAAATTCACACATTTATCAAGAGAACATCCCTGGTCATCTACTGCCTCTGATCTGGAGGACTCACTAAACACACAGGCTTCGTTTGTAAATGATGTCTGAGTGTTGGAGTGTTGGAGTGTTCCCCTGGCTATCTGTAAATGATGTCTGAGTGTTGGAGTGTTCCCCTGGCTATCTGTAAATGATGTCTGAGTGTTGGAGTGTTCCCCTGCCTATCTGTAAATGATGTCTGAGTGTTGGAGTGTTCCCCTGCCTATCTGTAAATGATGTCTGAGTGTTGGAGTGTTGGAGTGTTCCCCTGGCTATCTGTAAATGATGTCTGAGTGTTGGAGTGTTCCCCTGGCTATCTGTAAATGATGTCTGAGTGTTGGAGTGTTGGAGTGTTCCCCTGGCTATCTGTAAATGATGTCTGAGTGTTGGAGTGTTCCCCTGGCTATCTGTAAATGATGTCTGAGTGTTGGAGTGTTGGAGTGTTCCCCTGCCTATCTGTAATGATGTCTGAGTGTTGGAGTGTTCCCCTGGCTATCTGTAATGATGTCTGAGTGTTGGAGTGTTCCCCTGGCTATCTGTAAATGATGTCTGAGTGTTGGAGTGTTCCCCTGGCTATCTGTAATGATGTCTGAGTGTTGGAGTGTTCCCCTGGCTATCTGTAATGATGTCTGAGTGTTGGAGTGTTGGAGTGTTCCCCTGGCTATCTGTAATGATGTCTGAGTGTTGGAGTGTTGGAGTGTTGGAGTGTTCC